>JACEIK010006609.1:6360-56686 GCA_018107945.1 Datura stramonium | reverse complement strand
CTTTCCCTTATCAACTTCCACTCCTTGTTTCCAAGTCCATTCCCGCACTTCACCAACATATATATTAGCTTCCAAAATTTCCTTTTACCTGCAAAACAACTCTAATCATGTTGGTTAGTATAAATTCACATTTAACTAAGAATCACATGAGAATGTACACATAACGATCGATAAACAAGTATAAATGAAGCATTTGAGTATCACTTGGGCATGCAATTCTGCCCAAGATCATGCCCATCCCACAATGAAAGTGGGAGAGGATAGTAATGGACTTCGTTGTTGATTTTCTAAAGACCTTAGGGAAGTTTGACTCCACTTGGTTCATTGTTGATAGACTGACTAAGTCTGCTCACGTTTTGCTGATCTAGGTGATTTAGAATGTAGAAAGGTTGGCCTAGATGTATGTTAAAAAAGTGGTTCGATTGCATGGGGTGCTAGTGTCGATTATCTCAAACAAAGTACTCAAGCATCGGCATAGTGCCATTTGAGGCTTTTTATGGAAGGAAATATAGATCCCTTATCGGCTGGTTTGATGTGTTCGAAGTAAGGCCATGGGGTACTAACTTGTTGAAGGAATCCTTGGAAAAGGTCCAGCTAATTCAAGAAAAACTCTTGGCAGCTCAGAGTAGAAAAAAGCAATATACTGACTAGAAGGTTAGAGATATGGAGTTTATGGTGGGGGAACGTCTTGCTTAAGGTTTCACCTATGAATGATTTGATGCGATTTGGAAAATGAGGCAAGCTTAACCCGAGCTACTTTGGTCCATTTGAAGTTTTGCGATGTGTGGGGGAGGTGGTTTATGAATTAGTCTTACCTCCTTGTTTATGTGGATTTCATCTAGTATTTCATGTTTCCATGCTGAAGAAGTATCATAGGGGTGGTACTTACTTTATCCAATGGGATTCGATGCTGCTTGGTTAAAATCTGTCCTATGAAGAGAAACTGGTGGCTAGCTTAGATAGAGAGGTCCGCAAGTTGAGAGAAAAAGAGCTTGCAACTGTGAAGGTCCAGTGGAAGAACTGTCTTATGGAGGAGGCCACTTGGGAGACCGAAGCAGACTTGCAAAGCAAATACGCTCTGCTTTTCATCGAGTTAGGTACTTCCCATTTTTTAGATCTTTTTTCGACCTTTAGGGATGAATGGTTTTTTATTAGTGTCACAAGCCGAGATGAGACCCCAGATCGAGACACGAGACCTAGAATCACCAATGGCTCCAAGCTAACCCATGGTACATATAGAACATAACTTAAGAGCATAATAAAGAGTAAATTAACATAAGAATTATTAAGCGGAAGTCTAAATATCATAAAACATAAATGAAAGCAATAGTATCACAAAATTGAACATGCTAAGTCTATGTCTTAAAGCCTCTACTATCTGATGAGATGCTAGGACAAGCCCCCAGCTAACTCCAACTCTAAAACTAAAACAAACCATAACAAACATAAACTGATAGATGTCCTCGAATGATGAGGACTCACCCAAAGTGAGATGGAGCTGATCTAACCGAGTACAAGCTAGTGATGTGTTTGGGAGGGATCAACCGAACCTATATCATGAGACGGTATAGCATAGAGTATGCGGTAAGTACATTGAATGTACTGAGTATGTAAGGTAAGCAAAATATGCTAGTAAAATGTTAATTGAAATCATTAATATAAATCAAGAAAGCTTGTAGAGTAAGGACTACATGCTAAAAGCCATAAATCTCACGTATACACATTCATAAGCCATTCATCATAATCGGAACATAATGACCCAAAGTTTAGAAATAGAAATCATTTAACATTTCTTGCTTGAAATAAAAAGATAAAGCTCATAAACTAATCAATGGGTCAAATATGCTATAAAACATAATATCATGAGTCCTGAACATGAGTAACTGAAGTCACGAGGAACAATGGGAGACTAGTCATAACCGACAACCATCATGTATGAACGCATAATGATCCCACGTCTTGTGCACGTGGAGGAGAGTAATCCTAACCCTTGCCAGGAAAAGGAAGAATAGGGTGTGATATCATGGGTGTGCCCTCAGTTTTAGGAACCACACTTTCTAGAGGTCCCAATAAAATACATCCTATGTTGGTGCGTAGTTCAGAGACCGGGATCCTTGGAATCCCTAGCCTACTTGGTGCTAGACACTACTTTCAAAAAATGCATATTGCTCATATAATCGTATCTAAAAACATAGCTTAAATCTAAATAATTGGGGAGTCTTGACTCCAAATATCTCTTTAAAACTAATCTTGTAAGCCTTGGCTAAAATCATGATAAGCATACTTAAGTTTGCACGGGCTTGCTCAAGTCATGAAATAATACATACTTGAAATAGACTTCATAATTCAAAGTCATGGAATCATAAGTTAATGATTCATAAACATTCATGCACACTAGATAACTAATCATGCTAGACATCATGGAATCATAAGATTGATCTTCATAAAACATGCATAATGGGGCATAATTTTAATAACTTGAAATCATGAATTTATAATTAAATTGAAGGTAAAATCTTCCCCAATTAGTCTTAAATCATACATGGAAACATGAGGAGATTGGACCCATAGACAATTCATAAATAAAATTGCATGGATTGGGGTTGAAACCCTAGAATTTCAATACACTTAATTGGAGACTTGAATTCATGAATAAGAGAAGAAATTGGGCATGAGGGTGGAAGAAATCTCCCATTCATTGCCCTACATACCTGGGTAACTTGATTTCTAAGCTGGTCTTGAAAGCCCAAGAGGATTGTGGAAGAAATTGAGGAGGAACTCTAGCTTGATCTTGGAAGAGGATCTCAATTCAAAGCATGAATGAGAGCATAATGGCTTAGGATAGGTCAAACCCTCTCAAAACACTCTTTAGGTAGCTTAAAACGACATAGTTTAGGAGTTAGGAACTAAGGAATTAGGAAAACACACCTTAATGATTCAACAAAAAATTGCACACAGCCAGACCTAATGAGGGACAAGACGACTCATTGGGGGACTTGATGGGTCATTCCTTGACCCATTGAACTTCTTCTCCATTCTATGATCTTTTTACTCAACGAGTCACTTAATGAGTAGTCAGGGGACACAACGCCTCATCCCTCCATCCATTCTGAACACTGGAATTCAATACTTTCTCCACCACTGTACACTTAACGGGTCAAATGAATACTTGTGGGGAGTCCTAACGGCTCATCATCCCACTCGTCATAACATTCAGAAGATAACTTTTTCTCCAACTTGGAACCACCTAACGAGCCATGTAACGACTTGTCAGGTCACTTGACAAGTCACTGAATGACTTATTTTGTGAGCTAGTGAAGATTTTCCTGTTTTCTCTGTGTCAACCCTCGAGTATGATCTTAGAGATTTTTGGGGTGTTACATTATCTCCCCCTTGGGAACATTCGTCCTCAAATGTAGATTAAGCATATAGAAAGGCTAGGGAAAGGAACTACAATCCCTAAAGTAAATAACTATAGTTGAAAACTGATGATGTGACTGACTTCGAACTAATAAACATAACTTAACTAAATTCATGAACCATATATGACACGAAAGAAACTTAGTGACATTATCATGACATGAAATTGAATAGAGTACTAAGGAGGAAAGTGATACCTCGTGCTGGAACTGTGCCGGAAGGGAAAAGATGTGGGTACCTAACCCTTATATCTGCTTTGGCTTCCCATGTGGCTCCCTTAACAAGCTGATTTCTCCATTACACCTTCACTAAAGCTACTTCCTTGTTCCTCAACTTTCAAATTTTACGATTAAGGATCTCAATTAGGACCTCCTCATAAGTAAGGCTATCATTCATACCTAGGCTCTCCACCGGATCAACTAAGGCTGGGTCACCAATGCATTTCTTCAATAGAGATACATAGAAAACTGGATGCACCAAGGCTAACTCTGCTGGTAGTGCCAACTCATATTCCACCTTGCCAACTCACCTAAGAATCCTATAAGGACCAACATATCGGGGACTAAGCTTCCCTTTCTTACTGAACCTCATCATTCCCTTCATGGGAGACACCTCCAGAAACACCCAATCATCAACCTCAAACTCAAGCTCTTTCCGCCTAACATCCGCATAAGATTTTTGATGACTCTGAGCTGCTTTCAGCCTCTCCCTATGAACTGAACTTTCTCCATAGGCTCATGGAATGAATCTGGCCCAATAAATGTAGCCTCACCTTCCTCAAACCATCTAATAGGTGATCTGTATCTCCGCCCATAAAAAGCCTCAAACAGAGTCATCTGATTACTGGAGTGGTAACTTTTATTGTAGGAAAACTCGATAAGAGGCAAGTGATCATTCCAACTACCCTTGAAATCAATAACATATGCTATCAACATATCCTCAAGAGTCTGAATGGTCTGCTCGGCCTGACCATCTATCTGCAGGTGAAAAGTTGTACTAAGCTTAACCTGAGTACCAAGACATCTCTAAAATGACCTCCAAAACTGAGATGTGAACTGAGTACCCCTATATTAGATGATGGACAAAGGAACTCCATACAATCGAACTAACTCCCAAATGTACAACCTAGCGTAATCCTCAACTAAATTTCAAAGAGAGACTCCTACTGTTGCATGCATGGGAGTTGAATGAATTAGGATAGGTTTATCCCTCTTAAAATCCTCCTAATAGAGCTTAAAATGACTTAGTTTAGGGCTTAGGAGCTTAGGAATTACGGATTCACCCTTACTAACTTCATAGGAAAATGCAACTTCTAGGGGTCACGACTCATCTCACGAGTCGTGCCCTAATCCCATGACTCGTGGAATGATCCGTTGCCACCGTTGCCTCTCTCCAATCTTACCTGGAATTTCCCCATGGACCATGAAATGACTTGTGCCATCAACCCACGAATCATTGGAATCATACGACACCAATACTGCCTCGTCCCTCCTACGGTTACAACCCACGACTCATGGTTTCCCATCATGGGTCGTAACTTCACTATTGACTTCACCTCCCCCACAGCCCTGACCACGAGTCATACCCACATACCATGACTCATGGCGTGACTTGTGGTTTGGACACCTAGACTCCAGGTCTTCCTCATGACTCCTCTTACGACCCGTTACTTGGTCTCACGACTCGTATCACGAGTCATTCTGGTGCAAAAGTGCAGATTTTCCTGTTTTCTCTAGTTCAACCCTCGAGTCTAATCTTAGGGACTTTCGATATATTAAAATATCTCCCCCTTGGAAACATTCGTCCTCGAATGTGAATGAGCATTCTGAATCAATAGGGAAAACCTGTCATCCTGAATGTTGAACATCTAGAGCTGAAAACTGACGGAGTGATTGAGTCAGAATTGAAATACATGATTAGACTGAATTCATGAATCACACATACATGCACTGACATAAAAGAAACTGGAACACATAAGCTGAACATGAAACTGAATATAGTACTAAGGAGGAAACTAATACCTCAAGCTGGAACTGAACTGGAAGGGAATAGATATTGGTATTTAGCCATCATATCTGTTTTGCTTCCCATGTAGCTCCCTCAACATGCTAATTTCTCCACAAAACCTTTATTGAGGCTACTTTTTTGTTTCTTAGCTTTCGAACCTGACGATCAAGTATTTAAATCGAACATAGCTAAGGCTATCCTTTACACCTACGCTCTCCACTAGAATAACTAAAGTGGATCATCCATGCACTTCTTTAAAAGTGACACATCGAAAACTGGATGTGCTAAAGCCAATTCTGAGGTCAACTCCAACTCATAAGCCACCTAACCAACATGTCGCACGATCCTGTATGGGTCAACATAATAGGGACTAAGTTTCCTCTTCTTCAAGAACCTCACCACTCCCTTCATTAGAGACACCTTCAAAAACACTCAATCATCAACTTCGAACTCCAGTTTTTTCCTCCTCACATCCGCATAGGACGTTTTGTGACTCTAAGTTGTTTTCAACCTTTCCCTTACAAGCTGAAATTTCCCCATAGCCTCATGAACTGAATCTGATCCTATCAATGTTGCTTCACCGACTTCGAACCAACCAATAGGCGATCTATATCTCTACCCATAAAGAGCCTCAAATGGAGCCATCTGAATGTTGGAATGGTAACTGTTGTTATATGAAAATTTGATAAGAGGTAAATGATCATCCCAAATACCCTTGAAATCAATGACACACGCTCTCAACATATCCTCAAGAGTCTAAATGGTCTGTTCAGCCTGACCATCTTTCTACGTGTGAAAAGTTGTACTAAGCTTGACCTGAGTACCGAGTCCCTTCTGAAACGATCTTCAAAATTGGGAGGTAAGATGAGTACCTCTATCTGATATGATGGAAAAGGGGTACTACATGAAACCAAACTAACTCTCAAATATACAATTTTCCATAATCCTCCACTGAATCGGTAGTCTTGACCAGTAGGAAATAAGCTGCTTTGTTCAACCTATCTACAACCACCTAAATAAAGTCATACTGTCGACGAGTACGAGGAAACCTTGTAATGAAGTCCATATTGATTTCCTCCCACTTCCAAGTAGGGATGCTAATGTATTGAAGTACACCTCTAGGTCTTTGATGCTCAACCTTCACTTGTTGACAATTTAGACACTTAGTTACAAACTCTGCTATGTCCTTCTTCATGCCATTGCACCAATAGATTTCCCCTAGGTAATGATACATCTTGGTGGCACCTGGATGTATAAAATATCTGGAACCATGAGCCTCATGTAACATCTGCTCCGCAGGTCATCAACACTTGAAACACACAAATGACCCCGATATCGTAGTACACCATTTCCTCTTTGTGAGAAAAGCTCCACCTTCTGATTCTGAACAACTTCCTTCAACTTTACCAAAATAGGATCCTAGTCTTGCCTAGACTTGACTTCGGTCACCAAGGAAGATTTTGATCCATTTTGAACAATGATACCACCATCTGTCGAGTCAACAAGATGAAATCCTAGTCGTGCAAGCCGATGCACATGCTTTACTAACTCTTTCCTCTCCTTATCTACATGGGACACACTCTCCATAGAAAGCCTTCTAAGAGCATCTGCCATTGCATTAGCCTTGCCTGGATGATAAAGGACACTCATATCGTAATCCTTAAGAAGCTCCAACTACCTTCTTTGACATAGATTTAGATCCTTTTGGGTAAACATGTACTGTAGGCTTTTGTGGTGCGTAAACACATCCATATGGACCCCATACATATTGTATCTCCAAATATTCAAGGCAAATACTACGGCTGCTAACTCTAGGTCGTGAGTGGGATAGTTCTTTTCATGGACTCTCAGTTGCTTGGAAGCATAGGCTATAACCTTACCATGCTGCATTAATACACAACCAAGGACGATCCTCGAGGCATCACAATATGCCACAAACCCATCGGTACGTTGAAGTAAGGATAACACTGGTGCTGAGGTGAGTCGAGTCTTCAACTCTTGAAAGCTCTTCTCACAGGCCTCTGACCATTGAAATTTTATTTTCTTCTGGGTCAACTTAGTCAACGGTGCTGCAATGGATGAAAACCCTTCCATAAACCTCCTATAGTAACCATCTAAGCCCAAGAAACTCATGATATCTGAAGGACTAACTTGTCTAGGATAATTCTTCACAGCTTCTATCTTTGAGAGTCCCTTTGTACACCCTCACTTGACACCAGATGACCCAAAAACGCTACTGATTCTAACCAAAACTCACACTTGCTGAATTTAGCATACAGTTGGCAATCCACTAAGAGTTTGTAGCACCACCCTCAAATGAGCGACATGCTCCTCCTCACTCCGAGAGTATATGAGAATGTCATCTATGAACACAATCATGAAAATGTACAAATATTGCTTGAACACCATGTTAATCAAATCCATAAAGTTTCACGACCCAAACGGAGGCCCGGGTCGTAACACAGGACAAGGAGCCTCGAGAGACCCCAAATCGACCCATGGATAAGCATACATCTAACTCAACCAAGAATTGAATAACCAAAAATATAATCATAGAGGAACTCTAACTCGAATATAACATCAGAATATAAAATCCGAAGCTGAATACATACATATGTATGAATAGCCTCTAAACATGACGGTTGATGGGACACAACCCCAACTAACTCAACAAGCTGAAAATTTAAATAAATAAAGAAAATACGGATTGTATAGTCCTCGAAAGATGAGGAGTCACTAATAAAGCAACCTCTAACTTTGATAAGCTGACTAAGAGAGGGGCTGAACCTGAGAGCGAGGTCCTGTATTATGAAATGATACAACATAGAAAGTATGCAGTCAATACATGGAATGTACCGAGTATGCAAGGTAAGTAAAACCGCTAATGCGCTAATGTAAGTAAAAATTATTTAAGAGCAATGCATTAATTAAAACATAAACATCAAGAATCTGAGAGTAGGGCTTGCATGCATTCTTTCTAAAATCATGATCTCTTCATAACATGACATAACATAACTTCATAACATCATAACTAAATCAATTCACTCAAAGTCAAAACCCGACATTTACAAGTAAAAGCTAAACATTGAGTCAAACCTACTTTAGAACATGCATTTACATCAATCTCATAAGTAATGTATATGTATATCCGAAATCACGAGGAAAATGGAAGATTCGTCATAACCGACATACCACGATAGAGCTTACGTGGTCCCGACTATTACACTAAGTGGTAGAGCCATTCAAAACCTTGCCAAAGGGTAAGGATGCCACCATGATATCGATACCAAGCTACGGGCTATTAGGCCTGGGGAATAGCTCACAAGGAAGGTCCCAATAATATATAATAGTATCAACCTTTGTTGGTGTTATACCCTAGGAACCCAAGGATCGATTCCGAGAGTCAAAAAAAAGAAAAATGAAAATTCGCATCAAAGCGTTTGACGACTCGTGAGGAGTGACCACGAGTCCTCGATGTGACTCGTGTTAGTGTGTGCTTGGCAAGATTAGGTTGAGGAGGCCACTCGCCTAAATCTCACGAGTTGTGATCGATCTACGACTCGTGAGGTCACACGTGTGCGACTGGAGGGTTCGTCAAGGCTTTGAGGCAATAGGGGCCGTGGGTAGTGACCACGAAGTTGTAGAAGCCACCACTATCTACGGGGTCCTCGTGGTGTCCCCGAGTATTTTGCGCAAAGGGATTTCACGGTCCCGACCATGAGTCGTGCCCCTTGGCAATGACTTGTGAGGTCCCTGCCAGGCCCCCGGCGTTGTTTTTCCTGCATTTTTTAATAAGGGGTATTTACAATTCCTAAGTTTCTAAGGCCTAAACTACATCTTTTAAGATATAAATAGGGTCTTTTAAGGGGGATTAGCTCATGCTAGGCCTAGTTCATGCATGAAAGAGTTAGATAGGGAGATTGTAGAGTGATCTGCTTCTTCTTAAAGTTCTTACAATTTCATCTTGGGCTTTCAAGCGAAGATTAGGAAATTAGTTGTCCTGTGTATTTGTGGTTTTGAATGGGTGGTTTAGCTCTACCCATGCCAATTTCTCCCCGTCTCCATGGTTATGATTTACTAAATTCTTGTGGGTCTTAACCCAATTGCATGATTCATCCAAAATCGATATGAATACGTTATAGCATGCCTAAATTATGGATTTTGAGTCATTGGGCTGTTTTATTTGTTTCACTTAATGTTTTGATTTATTTCCAAAATTTAAAATCGTAAGTGCCCACCATGTGGATTCTATTTAAATTCATAAATATGGTAATCCTTCAAGTATGATATGCATTTTCGCATTTTAAGCATGTTTTCAATTACCCATGTTAATATTACTATGCTTACTATGAATTCAAGTATTTCAAGTATGTATGAGTATTGGGCTATTCCCATGTTAAGTACGATTCATGAATTATGATTTTTGGTCGACTCACGGCCCGATTACATGGTTAGTCTTACGAATTTACAAGCATGTTATGATTATCATGATTTAACTAGCCATGCATGTCATGCATGAATTTATATGAGCACCCAGGTTTTGGGAGTAGTACTAACACCGGTAGGTTCGCGCCCAGGTTACGCCCGAATCTCAACTACATGCCACCGTAGGGATGTTTGGGACCTCCTCGCTGACTATCTCTATGCCCTACGGCTCCTATGAGTGATATCACGCCTTTTTATGGTTCTACCTTGGCAAGGTATGAAAGGCCTCCCAACTAGGTTTAAAGGTCGGGCTCTATGTGTGCTCATACGGGGTATGCCAAGTATAGAAATCTCCCACTGTTCCTCATTGTTTTCATGCATGTTATGATTATGTTTCTGGCTCAAGACATGTTTATGAAATGGTTTTCCTCATGTTATGACTATGAAAGGGATTTACGAATGTTTAGAAAACCTTGAGCCTTATGATATATTTATGATTTGGTTTTATGATCATGATGTCCTACTCTATGACTCTTATGTTTTTAAATGTTGATTCTTACTAGCTTGCATACTCGGTACATTCCAAGTACCGACTCCACATATTTTTTTATGCCGTATCATTTTATGATACAGATCCTGGCTTCTCAATCTCAAATTTCGCTCCTAGCTTGATTTCAAAGATAATTCCTCGCTCTAGTTGGTTATTCCTCATGTTTTGAGGGCCTTAAGTTCAGAATTTATCTTTCCTTCTGGCTTCTAGTAGTTAGGTTAGTTGGGGTCTTGTCCCTCCAACTCATCTAGTTATGACTAGAGGCTTTTCAAACTGCATGGTAGCCGCGTTTATATGTGAATCTAGTATCTTCGTCTTTCCTATTTCATGTCATGATTTCCTTTATTTCATGTGATTATGTTAAGTCTTCCAATTTCATGTGGATAGTTTAGATATATGCTCCCGCCATGGTCAACTAGGGTCTTTCACTCATCTCTCTTGTCCTGTGTTTTTTATCTCTGTACTGTTGTGACAAACTCTTGGACGTGAGCCATATGTTTGTTGTTTCCTAGGGAGTCTAAAAGCATCATTAATTAGAGTCTTTTACATGGGTGTGAAGCTCGCCACACTTATACCGAAGAGGTTACTAGACGTTTAGGAAATGTTCCCATATTTCATGATCTATGTCATGTGGTGAAAGTCTTTCCATCCTTCTAATTCGTATGTTCACGCTTGCGCAAATCATGCCTCCACGCCTAGTGAATGTGCGAAGAAATGCAACAAGCCAATGATCTCGAGAGAGGCAATGGTGATGGGCACCGCCACTCTTACCAGTTCACGAGGAGCACACACTAGAGCCAAATGCCCATGCCGAGTTTAGGGAAGCGATTCATGATGGAACAGGCCATGGCTGCCCAGGTTCATTAAGTAGATAAAGGGCGCATTACCCTCAGAGCGGGAATGCTAGTAGGCAAGGGCGTAGGGATTTCGAGGATGAACCTCCCGAGTTCACAAGTTCTAAGGTGGACGATGATCCAAGGAGTTTATCGAGGAGATCTTGAAGGTCACCCAGGTTATGGGGTGGAAAATGGGGAGTGTGTGGGGATTTGGCGCCTATCGCCAAGGGGGCCGCCACATATGGCATACAAGCAATGGAGATGGCAAGGCAAGCAGAGCGGTCGCCGCTGGGAGGAGTTCACATGGCCTTCCTGATATGTTCTTCCCTGGAGATAAGGGAGTTGAAGGTACATAGTGTATCAATATCAAGCAAGGAAAGATGACAAGGTTAGAGTATCTTTACTTGGAGTTCACTCGCTTGTCAAAGTATGCCCTGGAGTTAGTGGTGGACTAGGAGGGCGAGTGAGTAGATTTGTGCATGGAGTAGCCGAGTATCTAGACAAGGACTGCAGATGCCCATGCTTCACTGTGATATGGACTATCCCCGTATAGTCCTGTTATGCCCAATAGATGGAGGCAACATATATGAGGGAGAGAGAGGCCAAGAGGGCTAGGACTGATAGCTGTGCTCTCTTAGCCGAGGCTGTGAGTGTCTCACCTGGCAGCTCAAGATGATCTACGCACTAAAGACTGCCAGCTCTTCGCCTAGTATCCCATCCAGCCTCGGGAAGATGATTAGAGTGAGCAGGGCCTCGCCGAGGCCGAGTGTATGCGCACAGAGCGCATACATTCCTATCTTGTCCTGGGGCTTGTGGTAAGAATCACCCAAGGAGGTGTTTGGTGGGACGATGCTTGTTTTGGGTATGGCAAGACCCGAACACGTACTGTGTGGATTTCCTTGTCAGCCGTGATCGTGGGTGGTAGAGCCTGCACCCCAACCGCTAGTTCAACAAACTCTAGTGACACGTCCTTCCTTAGAAGGGTGCTTCAACTAGTTCACCAAGTGCTAACGCTAGAACCGATTTTATGCACTTGTCTCTCGATGGGGAGCAGGGAGACTCCCTCTCGATGATGTCATGGGTATGTTGTGAGTCTTTCATATTTATTATTATCCTTTGTTAGATCTCGGGAGCTACATTGTCTTTGTGACACCTACATTTCTTGTAGCTTTGTAGTTAGCCCTCAAATTCATCAACCGTTCGTGTGCCTACTCCGTTGGTGAATCTCATGTGAAGGTATGTGGTATAGAGTGTTGCCCTATTATAGTATTGCATAAGGTCAGCCTCCGCATACTAAGAGAATTAGCTATGATCGATTTTAATATTATTCTCGGGAATGGATTGGTTGTTTTCATGTTATTCTTCGTTAACCGTAGATCCCAGCTAAGTGGGAGTTCCATTTTCCGGTGAGCCAAATCTTTTAGAATGGAGGAGAAGTTCAACGGTACCGTAGGTCACTTATCTCTTATCTCAAGGCTAGGAAAATGATTTCTAAGGGTTGTATCTTCCATATGGTGAGGATAGATACGATATCCGAGACTCCCGACCATTCGCCCGCCCCCGTGTATGTGAGTATCTCGAGGTATTTCCAAATTTACCAAGTGTTCCTCCGTAGAGGGAGATTGATTTTAGGGACATCTTGCCCGATACTCTACAACATATCGATTCCTCCTACGTAATGGCTCCACCAAACTAAAGGAGTTAAAGGATTAGTTAAAGGATTTTTCTAGATAAGGGCTTCATTAGACAGAGTGTCCTATGGGGGTGCAATTAGTGTTGTTTGTTTGGAAGAGCATGGTACTCTTCGGATGTGTATTGACTATAGGCGGTTGAACAAGGTCAATGTCAAGAATAGATACCCATTACCAAGGATTGATGACTATTTGATCGCCTTCGTGGTGCAAAATATTTCTCCAAGATAGGATTCGTGTCCGTATCACTACTTAGGGTTCTGGGAGAGAAGACATCCCGAAACCGCTTTCGTGACCCTATGGACCATTAAGAATTCGTCGTTATGCCTTTTTGGACTAACCAATGCCCCTGCATCTTTTATGGACCCGAGAACAGGTGTTCAAGCAATATCCGGACTGCCTGCATTGTGTTCATTGATGATATCCTTATATAGTCCCGGAGCGAGGAGGAGCATAAATGCTTCATTCGAGAGCAGTGCTTCGCACCTCAAGAGATCATAGCTGTATGAAAAGTTTAGCAAGTGTGATTTTTCGCTGGACTCGGTGGCATTTCTAGGCCATGTGGTACGAGTGAGGGCATAAGAATAGATTTAAAATCGAAGCGGTGAAGAATTGGCTTAGACCAATGAATCCTTCGTAAATTCGTAGTTTCGGGTCTAGCAAGGTGCTATTACCGAAGGTTTGTTGAGGGCTTTCCATCAATTGCATCCCCACTGACCAGGCTGACTCGTAAAAGCCAAGTTTCAAGTGGTCGAATATGTGAGAAGAGTTTTAAGAATTGAAAAACCCGATTTACTCTCAAGACTCTTATATTGACCCTACTCGAGGGCAGCGTATGGATTCGTAGTATATTGTGATTCTTCCAAGGTCGGGACTGTGTATTGATGTAGTACGGAATGTTATGAGCTTATGCCTCTAGACAACTGAAAAATCTGTGAGAAGAACTACCCGACCCATGATCTTGAGTTGGCTACTATGGTATTCGCTTTGAAGATATGGCGACAATACTTGTATGGGGTTCATGTAGATGGGTCTACTGACAACAAGAGTTTGGGATATGTGTTCATGCAAGGACTCAATCTTGGCACCTGGGAGGTGGTTGGAGCTACTTAAGGACTATGACATCAGTGTCCTTTACCACCCGAGCAAGGCTAATGTGTTTGGCGTGTGATGCACTTAGTAGGCTTTATGGAGAGTGTGTCCCACGTGGATGAGGGAAATAAAGAGTTATGCAAGGATGTCCACCGACTTCCAAGATTGGGAATTAGATTGATCGACTTGAGTGATGGCGGCGTTATTGTGCACAATGGGTAAGAATAATCTTGGTGGTCGATGTCAAATCTAAGCAAGATGAGGATCCGACTTTGAGGAAGCTGGAAGAAAGAAGTGCAGAGTCAAAAGGTGGAGTTTTCTCCCAAGGGGTAGATGGTGTGCTACGATACTGTGGTCAACTATGTGTTCTAAACGTGGATAATTTGAGGGTTTGGATATTACATGAGGCACATGGTACCCGATATTCTATCCATCCGAGATCCACAAAGATACTCTGCATTTCATGAAATCTATTGGTGGGATGGTATGAAGAAGCGGTATTGCGAGTTCGTAGATAAATGTTCAAACCGCTGCCAGTGAAAGTCGAGGATCAAAGGCCGAGAGGCATACCTTTAGGATATCAACATTCCTACATGGAAGTGGTAAGAGATTAAATGACTTTATAACAGGTTTTCCCCGCACTCTGAGACAGATAACTCCATTTGGGTTGTTGGGGGATGTGTTAAACTAAGTACGTACACTTTCTACCGATCAAGACCACGTATTCAGAAGATGATTATGAAAAGTTGTATATTCTGGAGTTGGTTCACTCTGGAGGCCTTTTCTATTATTTCTGTACTCAAGGTACTCGCTTTACCTCTCGCTTTGGCGGTCTTTTCGTAAGGTCAGACTCAAGTCGCTTCAAGACTCGCCTTCATCCGCAAATGGATGGCCAAGCCGAGCGAATGCTCCAGTCTTGAGGACATGTTAAGGGCATGTCTTATGGATTTTAAAGGTAGTTGGGATGATCATTTTCCCTTAATCGAGCTTGCTTATGGGCTAACATCTATCACTTAGTATCCAAATGGCACCATTCGAGGCTCTTTACGGCGAAGGTGTAGATCGCCCATCTATGGTTTAAGGTTGGTGAGGTAGCCAAGATAGGACCCGATTCGCTCATGAGGCCATGGTAAAGGTTCGCCGATAAGGGATAGGATGAAGACTTCAAAGCCGTCAAATATCATATGTCGACGTGAGGAGAAGAGATTTTGAGTTTGGCGTGACGACTAGGTTTTTCTAAAGGTATTCTGGCGAAGTGGAGTCATGCGGTTCTAAGGAAAGGGAAACTCTACCCTATGTTGTCCTCACCGAGTTGTGAAGAGAGTTGGTAAGGTGGCGTATAAGTTGGACTTGCCCTGAGTTATCTTCACCACCCGGTGTTTCATGTCACTTTGAAGAAGTGCTGGGCGATCCAAACTCTTTAGTAGTCCTAGTGGGACAAGGTTGGTGTAAAGGGTAGCCTCACTTATGAAGAAATTTTTAAACTTCGACCGCTAGGTTTGGAGGCCGAGAACAAAGAAGTAGCCACTTAAAGTATTATGGAGAAATCATCATGTTGAAGGTGCCGCGTGGGGAAGTCGGTGTGTATTATGGATGGCTGGGATACCTACACCTCGTTTCCTACCGGCCAATTTCGCCTTGAGGTATCAGCTTTTTCCCTAAACCTCTAATCAATTCTTATGTCTGCCTTGCGCGCATAAGTTTGTTTTCCTTCTATGTGGTAAATGTATGAGATGCGAATTAGTCAGCTTATGTAGTTCATTTCGGAAGTAGTCAATCCGTCGGTTTTCAAATTTCAATGACTGCACTGTATTTGATGATTGTTTGTTTCGAAGTTTTCTATATGTTTATAACATTCGGGAGGACGAATGTTCCCAAGGGGGAGATATTGTTATACCCTCGGAACTCCCAAAGTCTGCACTGGAGTCAAAATAAAAGAAACTCAAAATTCGTGATCGTGCTGAGGGACGACTCGAGGTGGGTCGTGGAGGAGTGACCACGAGTCATGATGTGACTCTGTGGGTCAATGTGCCGCAAGTCAGTGTTTAGGAGGCCAGCCATCCCCGACCATGAGTCGGGTCGACCATGACTCGTGAGGTCATCCATGTCCGTATTGGAGGGCTGGCTGCTTTGAGGCAAAGAGGGGTTTCCACGTGTGTGACCACGAGCCGGTCGCCTATCACACTGTGGGGTCCCCCGTGGTGTCCTCTTGAGTGTTTTGGGCAAAGTGGACTTCACTGTCCCGGCCGCAAGTCATGCCCCGGCAACAACTCGTGAGTCCCTCGTTAGGCCCTTGCCTTTCTCACATTTTAATAAGGGGTATTTTCGTAATTCCTAAATTCAAGGCCTAAAACTACGCTGCTTAAGCTATAAATAGGGTCTTTTAAGAGGGGATTAGTTCATGTTAGGCCTCATTCATGCATGCAAGAGTTAGAGAGGAGATTGTAGGGTGATTCAAGGTTTCCTTTGTGATTCAAGGTTTCCTTCTTCAAGTTCTTCCTAAATTTCATCTTGACTTTCTAATGGGGGTAGATAGAAAAATTAGTTGTCCCGTGTATGTGGGGTTTTGAATGCTGTTTAGTCCCCACCCATGCCCAATTTCTCCCTAATCCATGGTTATGATTTACTAAATTCTTATGGGTCTTAACCCAATTGCATGATTGTTCCAAAATCGATATGAATATGTTGTAGCATGCCTAAATTATGGATTTTGAGTCATTGGGCTGTTTTATTTGTTTCACTTAATGTTTTGATGATCTAAAATTTAAAATCAGAAGTGCCCAATCATGTGGATTCTATTTAAATTCATAAATATGGTGATCCTTCAAGTATGATATGCATTTTCGATTTTTAAGCATGTTTTCAATTACCCATGTTAATATTACTATGCTTACTATAAATTCAAGTATTTCAAGTATGTATGAGTATTGGGCTATGCCCACATGTTAAGTATTTATCTATGAATTATGATTTTTGGCCGACTCATGTGCCCGATCCTATGGCTAGTTAAAGGAATTTGCAAGCATGTTATGATTATCACGATTTAACTTGCCATGCATGTCATGCATAAATTTCTATGAGCACATGCATATTTTGGGAGTAACACTTAACACCGAGTGCAGGTTTGAGGCCCAGGTTACGCCCCGGATCTCGGTAACTACGTGCCACCATAGGTACGTTTGGGACCTCCTCGCTGACTATCCCCTCATGCCCTACAGTAGTCTCTATGAGTGATATCACGCCTTATGGTTCTACCTTACTTACCTTGCATACTCTGCATATTCCAAATACCGACTGATATTTTCTATGCTATATCGTTTTTAAGGATACAAGATCCTGGCTCAAGCTCTCGCCCGCTCATAGCTTGCTTCCTATATCAT
This sequence comes from Datura stramonium, assembly GCA_018107945.1. Classification (NCBI taxonomy): domain Eukaryota; kingdom Viridiplantae; phylum Streptophyta; class Magnoliopsida; order Solanales; family Solanaceae; genus Datura; species Datura stramonium. The sequence continues at coordinate 39,285 of JACEIK010006609.1, read as the reverse complement.
CCCTCAATTCTAGTTGGTGAATCCTCATGTTTTGAGAGGGCCTTATGTTCATACTTTATCTTTTCTTCGCTCTAGTATGTTAGGTCTCCAACCCATCTATTATGACTAGAGGCTTTTCATACCGTATGTAGTAGCCGTGTTTATATGTGAATCTTGTTTCGTCAGTTTTTCCTATTTCATCTCATGATTTCCTTTATTTCATGTGATTATGTTGGAGTCTTCCACTTCATGTGATAGTTTAGATGTATGCTCGCTATGGGTCATCTTGGGGTCTTTCTAGGCTCCTTGTCCCGTGTTTATTATCCGGGTGTACTCGGGTTGTGACAGCTTGGTGCGTAGTTCTAAGAAATAGGTGATCGACCCATAGACTACTCCTACTAGACACTACTCCCAAAAAACATGCATATGCTCTACATCGATTTATACGAAGCTCAACATCTACTATTGACAAAGCTCAATGATCAAATACATCTCAAATATGAAATCATGTATATGAGAAGATTTAGTTTAAAACATACCACAAGCCGAAACATACTTGGGAGCCTTGCTCCAAAAAACCATGTTGTAAACTATGCATAGGAAGTCTTAATCAAACATACCACAAGCTAGGAATATAAATTTGGGGTCTTCGCTCCAAAATAATATGGTAAGTTTAATTCGGGAAAATCATTATTCAAACTTAACATGTGGGTATTTCCCAAAGCCTTATCATACATAGAAATACCACCTCATAAAAAACATAATTAAACATGGGTAGCTTAAAATCATGCTTTTCATCACAATATCTCATCATTATCACATATACTTCACAAATCTCACTTTTCATGATCATCTCATCAATGGGCTTCAACATTCATAAGGTTAGAAACATACTTTTTATTGAAATCTCGTATAAAATTAGCCCCCGCTTCACACCAATAATAAATCATAATCAATTCATACCCATGTGTAGAAATGAACAATTCATGCATTTGGGTAAAGACCCCATAGATCAATCATGGAATTTCACACTATGAGAGGGATTGGGCATGGGTGGAAGAAACCACCATTCATAACCCTACATACCGATGGAGACTAAATATTACTCTCATCAATCCAAAAATGGAATTGAAACAAATTGAAGAAGAAAACTTGAATCACCTTGATCACCTCTATCACTCTTCTATTCTCTTGGGCATGTATGAATGAAGACTTTATGATAGTTTCCCCTCTAAAACTCACCTTTCATATGCTAAAACGACGAAGTTTAGGCTTTAGGAACTTCAAAATTATGAAAAAGACCCTTACTAATTTCACAGAAAAGATCGCTGTGAGGTCCCAACGAGGGACCTAATTACTCGTCTCACCGTCACGACTCGTTGCTCACCCGTGATGTTCACCGCCAATTTCTAATAGGGGACCCTCTATCAATTGTGGTGGCCGAAAGCACGACTCATGATCACCACCCGTGATCCCCACTATCCAAAAATTTCCTTGCCACCATACCAGCCACGGTGACCCCACAAGTCGTGAGGCCTGACCCGACTCGTGGTCATGCCCCCGGTGACCCCTTTAGACCACACTCCTCTTCCTCTACTAAGGATCACCCCATGAATCGTGTCCTCCTCACGGTCACCCAATGATCCGCCTCGGTGTCTGGTGTGTACTTCGCTTTTATCCGTTTCAACTCCCATTTTATCTTCGGGGCTTCCGAGGTATTTATCTCCCTTGGAAATATTTTGTCCTCAAATTTTTGAAAACACACAAGAAAGCGTAGATACGCAAATTTTCATAATCAAATACCGATTATTTAAATCGAAAACCGATGGTATGACTACCTTCGATTCAAAATACACAACTTGACCGAATTCTCTAATCATACATACATCTACATACATAAAAGAAACTACGCATATGAACTAATATAAATTAAATAGAATGCAAAAAATTACATTTATGTCCGTGTGGTAATTCAGAGAATGTGGTGAGAGAATAAAATGTGAAGATTTATTTATGTAATTCATTTAATTAAATCTTCCATATGCTGTCTCATAATACTTAATTAAAGCTACTCTCGTCTCTTAGCTCTCCGCAAAACCGATGATCTAATATTTCCGCCAACTCTCAAACTCAAGGCTATCTTTTGCACCAATGTCAGCCCACCGGACTACTAGAACTGGATCCCCCAAACATTTTTTCAAAAGTGATACATTAAACATCAAAGGATGCATGAAGATAACTCGATGGCAATTCAACTCATACGCCACCCTGCCAACTCTTTCTCACAATCTCGATAGGGGCATAACATATGGGACTAAGTTTTCCTTTCTTCCAAACCGCATCACTCCCTTCATTGGAGATACTCTTCAAGAACAACCAGTCATCCACCTTGAACTCAAGTTCTCTTTCCTAACATCGCATGAGGGACTTTTGGAGACTCTCGAGAAGTTTTTAATTGGCCCTTATAAACCGAATCCCTTCAACATAAATTTCATGAACCGAAATCGTCTCTATCATTGTTGCCCTCACCAACCTCAAACCATCCAACTGGGCGATCTACACACTACCCATAGAGAGCCTCGAATGGTGGCATTTGGATACTCTGAGTGATAGCTGTTATTGTACGCAAACGATTAGGGAAAGTGATCATCCAAACCAACTCGACGTCAATCATGCATGCTCAACATGTCCTCGAGGGACCGAATTGTCCACTCGACTTGAACATCCATTTACTAGTGAAATGTCATGGCCGAGTTTAACCCGAGTGATCTTGGAAATAATTGCATGCCCAAGTGCTACTTTATAACTCAATTTAGTCTTGTTTATCTACTTATTTCTATACATTTTCATGTGATTTTACGTAAATGTGATATATATTAACCAACATGATTAGTCCTTGTTTCTTTGAAGGAAATAATAGTACTGGAGGACCCACCTATGATTTGGTGAAGTGGAGGAACGATATCGAGGAAGCACCAAAGTTGGAATAAATTGGGCGATTTGCAGGGTTTCCGCGATACCTCCATGTCATGGAGGCAAGTGAGCCCGCGATGCACTCCGTGTCACGAGGCAAAGTGGCTCATGATACACTCGTGTCATGGGAGGCAAGCAGCCCGCGATACACTGCGTCACTGTTGGCCCCACGCTGCATAATTTTGCACAATTCTCATTTACTATAAATTAAGCCCTTAGATCCTAAAACGAAAGGTCACATTTTTATTCCACAAAACCACCTAGGAGTGAAGGGAGAAAGGGAGAACTCACCTAGGTGTCATCAATTTAGTCCCTCTACCAATTTCAGTATGTTACTTTAACAATGTTTTCTTGTAATTTGGCGAACTTTGAACAGCTAGAACCCTTCCTCTAGTTGATAGCCATGAGTTATGAGGTGATTTTACGAATTTTCTTTGGAATTAAGTTAGTTGATTGTTGTTTTGTCTTGCATTTTAATTATTGGTTGTTTTTAATGATTGATCACCATGAAAACACACACGCTATTTAGCAAAATGCTTGAGAAAGAAAACCTAGGGAAGAACATAAGAATGTAGGAAGCAAGTTCTTGTATTTTGATAAGATTTTGTGGTTAGATAAATATATACCTAATACCTTGCTTTGGTTGATAAAATGGGAAGAGTGAAAGACACCAACTTGTGATTTGTCACTCCACCACCAAGAAGCAGTTGTGAAGCTAAGTTTGGCTAAATGGTTGGTGGTAACGAAAGTACCCTAATTAATGGCATAACCCCATTACCCACATCCACATAGTTAATTGCCCACCGACTAGAATTAGCATCCTCGCCACGATGTAGTAAAGTGAGGCTAGTTTGTCGTGTTTAGAGATTCGGAAGACCATGAACATGCGATTCTAATTATGTGAGACGACAATTGCTAGTTTCATACTTAAACCATTGCAAATCATAGTATCGCATGATTATCCGACTTTAACTCTATGTTGCTCCTTGAATGAATTCAACGTATTTCGTTGACATATTTAGACTTAATTACACTCTATCGAAAACTTCTATAATCAACACTTGCGTATTTAATATCACACTTCAACGTGATAGTTAGTCGAATTGGTCCAGCCTCGTGGGTTCGACATCCGCCTAAAAAGGGACACTATATTACTTGTACGACCTGCATAATTTCGAGGGCAACAACAAGTTTTTGCGCTGCCGCTGGGGACTCGATGAAGCTTAGTGAATTTGTCTCGTTTTTAGTTGATTTTTAAATTTCTAAGTGTTGAAAAAATTTTTATTAGTTTTAGATTTATTTTATTTTTAGTTTTTAACTCATACACTTCTTAACATGATATCATGGAATACAAATGGGTTAAATGGTGGATACTCTTACTTTGATGAGTCTTGTCTCAAATTAAGTGATAACTCCACTTGTGGCAACACTATAACACGTGCAATATATGTTGTGGTCAAGATGACCATTGGGATGGCGCCCGAATGCATACTCCTCCCCAAGCCCCTACTATGATCCTTCTATTGTTTTTTCTTAATATAGGCATGATAGAAATGAGGACTTGGAACGCCAAACTCGAATAGAAGACATGCTAAAATAGATCCTCGAGAAAACAATAAGCAATGAAGAGGAGATGGAAGCTGAAAGCATAAGAGAAAATTAGAGAAGAAATTAGGGGTGAGATTCATATCCTCAAGGTGGAGCAAAAAGTGGTGAAACTTGATACGCCGTGTCGCGACGTAAAATTAGGTGTGCTTCTTGGGAGGCAACCTAAGGTACCATGCGGTACCATTTTATTTTCTTGCATTTAAGTTTATTTTATTTATTTTTCATCTTGTGTTGTTTTTTGGTGGAAAGTTAAGCAATGTATGGAGGGGACGTTTGAGTACCCGTGGAGGAGGAAGCTAACAAGCATGGGAAGAGAAAAAGTGTGGGGTCGAACACCCACTTGTGCAACTTTGAACGAAAATCATGCTATTAGCTAGGCCTAGAGGCTCCTCGTGTGGAGTATTTCACCCTCTTTAAACGCTAATTTGATGCTATGAGGACATAACATGATTCAAGTGTGGGGTGAGGGAAATTTCAAGGAAAATTTCAAAACTTTTGTGCTTAATGATTTTTGGTGAATGTAATGCTTGTGAGAAATATTCGAAAATTTTTGTGATTCAAGCATGACTTCATCACCCGCTGGTTTTTCTTTCGCTATTTTCCGATGGGGGTCTGAACCGAAGAATAATAAAAAGCTCGTTGTTCGTATATAATGTTTCTAGTCATAGTTAGAGACTATTTCCATTTATGGATGGATGACGAATGCCTTGAGGAAAATTAGGAATAGGTTTTTGGTTTTAAACCCGTAGCTAATTGATGTCTTGATGTTCTTTGCTATGTGTTATACATGATTGTAAGATACAAGTGTGGTTAGTGTTGAAGCATGTAAGAAGTGTATAACTTTTTGAGACACTTAGGTTTGAATTTTACTCGATGTGATTGAAGCTAATTAATTTTGATTAAATGGTGCAAGAGTCTCGCTAAATGTGTCTTGGAATTTGAGCATGTGCCGCGAGTGTAAGTTTTTCTCGAATATTCCATGCTATCAGGTTAATGTCTAAGCAATCTTGCCTGTGTATATAAAATGAAATGAAGGATGTGGACTCGTAGGAGATGATTTAGGAATTCTCTTTTTTTAATGAACCTCATTTTTATCCCTCACTTTACCTACCTTGAATGTTGAATCTTAGTGAGCCCCATTGTGCCTTAAGCCTATTCTTTGGATAGCTACAACATAAGCTTAACTTTTTTTTTCATTGAGCCTTGAGCTTGATCCAAAACTCCTAAGCGCTTAAGTGAAAAAATTTCCAAAGAGTGAAGGAGGAGAAGGGTGGAAAAAGAAGGAAAAGTAGAAATTGTGAAAGTTGAGAAAAGGACAAAGGTGCACTTGTGTGAAAATGGTTGATTATTAGTAGGGGAGTAAGAAAAATAAATGAAGAAAAAAAAAAATTTCTTAAGTACTTACTACTAAGTTTGAGTGCTTAAAGAAATGGGAACAAGAAAAAAAAATTCAGATTGAAAAGCAGAATGAGGTGAAGTAAGAGAAGAGATATCCTTACGAAGGTTGAAGTCATTAAAAGCGCTTGGGAAGATAGTCACTACACGCTGTAATAGTACTCTACCCGTCCCATAAGCTTACATTACAACCCATTAAGTCCTACTTGATCTTACGCTCATACATCCTTAAATTAGTGGAGTAAAACACTAAGGGCAAGCTTATGGGTCACTACATGATGCATGTGAATTCTTTTGTGAGAGCAAGTGTGTAATTTTTATTCATATACATATACATGGTGTGATTTGAAAATTCATGAGTTAAAATGGGTAACTTTCTTGTGGTGAGGGCACATGTTTAATGAAGATAACATTCATATCGGATTTCTTGATCGGGTTGATTTGCATGAGTTTGCTAAGATTGGAGAGTCGATTCTTGAGAGGCTAGGAAGTCTTAATCTGAGGCTGTATATCATTCTTCATTGATGAAATCGTGCATGCTCTAGTTTTTTAAACTTTTGCTATGTTAACAATCATTGTAGCCGTAGCTTGAATTGTCTCTTGCTAAATTAGCTATGTGTGAGTCTTCGTGGTGACATGAGATAAAAGGTTTGTTCTGAGGACCTAACAAGACTTTTTAAGTGTGTGGGGTTGTGGATCTTGGGAATAATTGCATGCCCAAGTGCTACTTTATAACTCACTTTAGTCTTGTTTATCTACTTTTTATTCATTTTCATGTGATTTTATGTAAATGTGAATATATACTTCAATCCAACATGATTAGTCCTTGTTTTTTTAAGGAAATAATGCATTGGAGGACCCAATCTATGATTTGGTGAAATGGAGGAATGATATCGAGCTAAACACTAAAGTTGGAATAAATTGGGCGACGAGGCTTCCGCGATACCTCCGTGTCACGGGAGGCGCGGCTCCTGTGATACACTCGTGCCGCCCGAGGCAGTGCTTCCGCGATACACTCGTGTCACGCGAGGCAAAGGTTCGCGATACACTCCGTGCCATGGAGCCATTCCACGACAGCATAATTTTTCATACAATTCTCATTTAGTATAAATAGATCCCTTAACTCCTAAAAACGAAAGGTCACAATTTTATTCCACAAAACCACCTAGGAGTGAAGGGAGAAGTGAGAACTCATTTAGGTTCATCACTTTCATCTTCTCCTCTACCAAATTTTCTTGTAAGTATGTTACTTTAACAATATTTTTCTTGTAATTTACGAACTTGAGTGGCTGTAAACCCTTCCTCTAGGTTGAAGCCATGTTATGTGTGATTTTATGAATTTTCTTTCTTTGGAATTAAGTTATTGATTGTTGTTTTGCCTTGCATTCTAATTATTGGTTTTTTTAATGATTGATCACCATGGAAACACACACGTTAAACTTAGGCAAATGTCGAGAAAGCAAACCTAGGGAAGAACATAAGAATGTAGGAAGCAAGTTCTTGTCTTTTGATAAGATTTTTGTGGTTAGGATAGAAATATACCTAATACCTTGCTTGGTTGATAAAAAAGTGGAAGAGAGAAAGACACCGCTTAGATTTTTCTACTCCACCACTCATAAAGTAGTTGTGAAGCTAAGGTTGGTTAAATGGTTGGAGGCAGAAAGTACCTTAATCAATGGCATAACCCCAAAAACCATATCCACGTAATTGAATTGCCACGAACTAGAATTAGCATCTCGCTCACAATGTAGTAGTGAGGCTAGTTTGTCGATTTAGAGTGTCTCGGAAGACCATGAACATGCAATTCCCAATTATGTCGATGACAATTGATAGTTTCATTCTCTCTAAACCATTGCAAATCGTAGTATTGCATGATTATCCGACTTTAACTCTATGTTGCTCCTGAATGAATTCAGCGTATTTCGTTGACCACATTTAGACTTAATTACACTCTATCGAAAACTTCTAAAACAAACTTGCGTATTTAATATCACACTTGAACTTGATAGTTAGCCGAATTGGTCAAGTCCTTGTGGGTTAGACATCCGACTCTTAAAAGGGCCACTATATTACTTGTGCAACCCATACACTGGCAACAACACCGAGTACCGGTCCTTTTTTAAAAGACAACTACAAAAGAGGTAAATTCAGTACCTAGGTCTAAAATGATAAACAAGGGCACTCCATGTAATCAAACCAACTCCTGCATATCTAATTTTGCATAATCCCCTCCGCCTAGCTCATGGTTTTGACCGGTAGAAAATGAGAAACTTTAGTTAGCCCGTCTACCACCACCCATATAGAATCATACCGTCGGTGTGTACGAGGTAGGCCTATAATGAAATCCATATTCAATTCTTCCCACATCCATGTGGGAATGCTAATATCCTCAAGTATGTCTCCCGGCCTTTGATGCTCGACCTTTACTTGCCGATAGTTCTAGCACTTGGCTACAAATTCTCCAATATCCTTCTTCATGTTGTTCCAGCACCAATATATTTCCCGCAGATCATGATACATCTTGGTGTCATTTCTGAGGGATAGAATATCTTGATCAATGAGCCTCATGCAACATCCGACTCCTTAAATCATCGACATCCCGAACACACTGGCCACCCTGCATCGAAGACCCCATCTCCCCTTGGAGAAGACTCCACTTCCACTTCGAACGACTTCTTTTAGCTTTACCAAAATCGTGTCCTCATCTTGTCTAGCTCTTCACATCGCCTCACCATGATACCCCGATTCGTCGCACTATAACACCGCCATCACCCGAGCCGAATGTTCTAACTCCCAACCTTGCAAGTCGATGGACATCTTCACCAACCTACTTCCTTTCCTCATCCACATGGGATACATTTTCCATACAGAGCCTACTAAGTACATCCGCTACTCACATTAGCCTTAATGATGGTAAAGGACACTCATATCATAGTCCTCGAGTAGCTCCAACCACCTTCTTTGGCCGTAGATTCGCATCTTTCCGCGTGAACACATATTGTAAACATTTGTAGTCCGTAAGCACATCCACATGGACCCCATACAAGAAATGTTGCCATATCTTCAATGCGAACACCACTGCGGCTAACTCAAGATCATGGGTCGGGTAATTTTCCCGTTGACCAACCTGCATAGAGGCATATGCTATCACTTTTCCGCCGCATCAATACACACCCGAGTCCAATTATCAAGCATCATAATACACCATAAAACCACGTTAATTTCTGCAGGGTCAAACTGTGCAAAAGAGGGAAGTCGAGCTCAACTTGGTAGCTTCTCGCAAGTATCTGATCATTGAAATTTCACCTTCTATCCGAGTCAACTTGTCAAAGGTGCTGCAATAGATTAGAAACCCCAAAAAAAACCTCCACAGTAGCAAGTGCCAAACTCCAAGAAACTCGAATATTCAAGGATTCACCGATCTAGGCCAATTATTCACCGCCTCGATTTTTTGAGAATCTACTTTGATGCCCTCACTCGGCACCACATGGACCAAAATGCTATGGTGTCCAACCAAAAACTCACACTTGCCGAACTTGGAATACAATTGGCAATCCTTGAGAGTCTGGAGAGCACTACTCTCAAATGAGCAAACATGCTCCTCCTCGCTCCGAGAGTATATAAGGATTTCATCATGAACATCTATCACAAACATGTCCGTATATTGCTTGAACACCCTGTTCATCTTGGGTCCATGAAAGCCGCGGTGAGAATTCGTTAGTCAAAAATACATAACTACAAACTCATACGGCTATAATGTCCTAAAGGTCAAGGCTACGGATATCACTCTCCCGAACTCGAGCCGATGACATCTCTGACCAGATCTATCTTTGAGAAACACTGGCACCCCGGTCGGGGTCAAACAAATCATCGATCCTGGGTAAGGGATACCTGTTCTTAATGGTGACCTTGCTCAATTGCCGATAATCAATGCACATTCGGGCGAAACCATCTTTCGTCCGAAAAATAATACTCGGTGCAATTCCAATGGAGACTTGCTCAGCTTAAGCCCTTATCTAACAGTGTCCTTAAATTGATCCTCTTCAAATCCTTTAGCTCTCGACCGAGCCATCCCGTATGGGAGGAATAGATATAGGCTGCGTGTTGGGAAGAAGGTCAACAATGAAATAAATCTCCCGCCGAGAGGAACACTGAAAATCATCAGAAACTCGATACTAATGCACATCGAATCGATCGGATAGCGAGGTCTTGACCGATATGCTTAACCCCAACTAGATGGTACATGCAACCTTGGAAATCATCTTCCCGGCCTACAGTGGAAATGAATCGACCTACAGAATAACCGAGCTACCCTTCTGGGTCCTACACTAATCAAGCATAGCATAAATAAATAATCCATGCGAGAATAACATCAAAATTTGTCATGCTAACTCTATCAAATCCGCCGAGGTGACCTTTTATGAAGGACTGAGACCGGAACCTCTATACAATCTGCCTAGCTATAATTGAATCACGGACTGGAGTAGAGACTTAAAAGGGTTCTGACAAGACTTCTCGGATCGACTCAAGCTACTGCCACATAAGGTGTCACAAAAGCCAAGGCAGCCCCCGAATCTAGCAAGGCAGGAAAGCATAAACACGCATGAAAAACTCACAACATACCAAAGTGAACACATTCAAGGGAGACCTCCTCGCTTCCCGATGGGATGCTAAAGCATAGAATCCTGCTCGGCTTTGACTGCCAGCTATGTTGGTAGATGCTCCCCAGATGTGATGTGCGTAGACGAGGGCTCAGGCAGAAGCCGGGCTCAGCCTCCCAACCCGATCTTGTCTCACTCGTTGGACAATCTCTAAGAATGTGTTCTAGCCGCCCACACAACAAGCACTCCGAACTCGCCAAGGATCGGCTTGTGCGCCCTCAACCACATCTCGGACAAGCTAGGATGCTAGAATCTATGGGTCTGCCGGCGACCCCTCGAGCCCGACATGCTCACCCTCTCGATCATGTCTAAACTGACGGGCACACTCAATGCTGATGATATCGGGCCGATGACCTTGGTGGGTTTACCTGCCTATGCTCAACACCGAACTCTTACTAAGAGAATATATTGTCCCTGCCTTGGCCCTCTTGGCCTCCGTCTCTCGAATGCGCCGCCCATCTCGTTGGGCGTACAAAATCATCCATGGGAAATCCATATCCTGATGGAGAATAGAATTCCTACAATCCTTGTCCAAAAAGCTTGCAACTCCATGGACGAATATACTCAAATCTCGTATCCCCAATTGGTACCAACTCGAGGCATATTTTGATAGGCGAGTGAAATCAAGGGAATATTCTCTTTGTATAGTCATTCTCCGTTGCTTAAAATTCACGAACTCAACTATTTTCAGCTCCTCATCTCACGAGGGAAGAACCGGTCTAGAAATGCAACATGTAACTCTTCCCAAGTGATCTGACCTCGGCTTCTTGCGACCTCGCTATCCTTCCATTGGCTAAACCAGACATGTGTGTGACTATTTTAACTGACATAAGAGGCCAACTCGATGCACTCAACCCCATTCACCTCATGACTTGGGTGATCTTGACAATCTCATCTATGAACTCATGCTCCTCATCTACCTGACCCAAGGAACTCCGTCGCATTACCTCCTCAAGAAGTCTCCGACAGCCGCCGCCGCATTGCCATTTTGCGAACATGTAACGGCTCGCTGATTGATTCGAGCTAGCCAAGCTCGATCAAGCATCTCGACAATGCACAAATCCTCAGTATGGCGCTGGCTCCGATGTCCGGCCTCGAACCGGTGGGGCCGGCCGATGCCCATGACCTTTGCAATCCTCGTGGACTTCACCATCTCTATTTCTCCTTCCATTCATTCTTCTAGGAGCCATGATTCGCTTATCGCAATAAGGTGTGAATTAGAAGGATGGAAAAGACCTTCTACTTCCACGACATAAATCATGAAAAGAAGAGATCATTTCTAAACTTCTAGTTGCTCTCTTCTTCAAGTGTGGCGCTTCAAACCTATGAAAAGACTCTTACTTAATGCGCCGTATTGACCCTAGACACTTCAAAACCTATTGCTCGATACTGAAGTTTGTCACTAATTCTAACTAAGCTCCTGGACGTAACATGGGACAAGGAGCCCGAGGAGACCCCAAGTCGACCCATGGCATAAGATACATCTAACTCAACCAAGAATTGGATACCCAACAATATAATGATAGCGTAAGTCTAACTTGAAAATAACATTAGAATATAAAATCTAAAGCCGAATACATACATATGTCTCGAATAGCTCTAAGTATAAAGAGTTGATGGGACACGACCCCAACTAACTCAACAAGCTAAAAACTGAAATACATAAAGAAAAGATGGATAGTCTAGTCCTCTAAAGATGAGGACTCACCAATAAAGCAATCATGTAACTCGATAAGTTGACTAAGAGCTGGACGAACCCGAGAGCCGAGTCCTATATCACGAAACGGCTACAACATGTAAAAGTATGCGACCGCACGTGGGAATGTACCGAGTTTGCAAGGTGCAAAACCACTAATGTAAGTAAAATCATTTAAGATCAATGTATTAATTAAAACATAAACACCAAGAATCGAGAGTAGCTTGCCTGCATTCTTTTTGAAATCATGATCTCTTCATAAAATGACATAACATAACCTCATAAATATCATAATCAATCAATGACTCAAAGCTGAATTCGACATTTATAAGTAAAAGTCAAGATGAGTCAAACTAGCTTTAGAACATGCATTTACATTAATCTCATAAGTAATGAATATGCATCTCTGAAATCAGAGGCACAATGGAGTCTATCTCATAATCGACATACCACGTGAGCTATGGTCCCGACTATTATACTCAAGTGGGTGTAGCGTCCAAATCCTTCTGTGGCAAAGGACGCTACCATGATATCGATATCAAGCTCATGGGCGATTAGGGGGCTGGGGATAGCTCGTTGTGGGTCCCAATAATATGTAATAGTATCAACCACATTGGCGCATAGTTCTAAGGCATAGGTGATCGACTCAGCCTACTCCTGCAGACAGACACTACTCCCCAAAATATGCATATGCTCTACATGGTATATAAAGAAGCTCAACATTGTCTATCGACGAAGCTCGTGATCAAATACATCTCAATATGAAATCATGCATATAAAAGCTTAGCTCTGGTCACGCCCCGCCTTGGGGGGTAAGGATCACAATTCCGGTGCCTCTATCGTGACTTGGACCATAAACTAGTGAGCCTAAACACATCTCGGTGCCTGGCTGGCTCTACCTCTGATTCATGGGATCAACGGCTATATAACGATCAGAATATAGCCTCCTACGACCGGGCCTATAGCCACCGTTTCGTAACATCGCCAACTGTAATCCTACTCTTATGGGGAAACCTATGCGGGCGACAAGGCTACCATGCCGGCCTAGTTACCTCGTAACTCAACATAATGGATATCAGACATCTACGTGACCGTCAAGGTCACCACTACTATCGTAATACGGCCCCACACGCCAACACAATCAACAACGCTAAACAGCTACACAACGCACGGCCTCAATAATGCACGGCACTACTACAATCACAGGAGATATATATACACACCGCAAGCCTCTATGAATAATGATAAAATAGCCTGGACAAGACAAGGCCCCACCTACCCATACTGCATAACAAAAGAAAAGAAATACTTAGCCGTTCTAGCTCCGGATGATGTGAGCCGATGACTCAATGAGCCGGGCTGAACCATGAGGGATCGCTCCTCGCCTATGAGTACCTAAGGCCAGAGTAATGCAAACGCCTAACGCGCGCCGGGCATTAATGTACCGGTATGCAAAGAAATCAACACATTCGAATATAAATAACATAACTAGAAACTCGGGACAAAGGTGAAATATCCGGACTGTAAGAACGCCATAATCTCAATCAAACTTTTCGTACCGTGAATAAGGCAGAGCATACCTGCCGACGTGGCGATTCATGCCTATTAACTACTATATAACATATATATACATATATATAACAAGCAAGAACCAATACCACCTAATAAGCCTGGGAAGGTGCCAACTAATCAAACAATCTATACACTCTACCCGTGTCAAAACCATCCAAAAATAAATCACTCCACTCATCTACTAACTACAAACACTTACCGTCCTCGGGTCCCCCAAAATGTGCTATGGCCTCTCGATATAAATAATCGTGGTTCGAGCTGGGGAGGGACTCCGTACTATAATCTCGTAATCGTAATCGTGGTTCTGCACTGCACTGCTCTCTTGGCGCAAGCGCACAAATGGTAAACCGTACCGCTATGCCGATTAGCCTCGAGTGGGGAAAGCTATCCCACTCCGCCCTAGTCGAATCCGCATGCCACTCCTCGGGAGTGACGTATACCCACCCGCGTGTCGACACAAGACAACTCGGCTATGAGGATTCTAAGGGCGCCCTACGACACAATCAAGTATCAACAATCAATAATCAAGCATATAGCAAGCATGTAAACCGAAAATACTATCTCGTATTCCGATTTCTTATTCTCGAACTCTTTCGTGTTGGCACGATTCTCAAACTACTTTATATTGAATTTGGGATCTTATCGACCGCATGGCTATACCGTGTCTGAGATATTATCTGACAATATGGCTATACTATAGCCGAGATACTATCCGGACTGCATCAGACCGTGATATTATCTCGTCTCGGTTCGATTTACTTTACTAGCTTTTATTCTCAATATATGTCATATTATTATAAACATGTCATAAACGCATACCGGGCTATACCGAGTCTGCAATGATATCTCGCCATTTGGCACCGCTTTACTAGCTTTCTGGACGAATATGATATAACAACGCAAGACAAAGTTTACTACCGCACCAAAAATCAATATTCAACTCCGGGAATTCTATTACGTAGTTTATCAGATATACTAGGCTAAAGTTACTAACTTGCCTAAGAAATCGGCTTTACATACCTTCGTCGGACATCCAACTAACGGGAGAAGCTCTGGCGCATTCCATCTATTTCTCCTAACCGGCATTTACATATATATCAATTAGAACTAAGTCACACTAATATTCGAAGAAAACATCACTTTGATATATATATATAGCCCAATTTGGCTTATCGAAAATCCAATAAAACTTACTATTTCTCAAAAGTTCAAAAGGAAGAAATACTCACTTTAAGTCAGGAGTACATTGACACTAATTTGGAGCAATTCCACTTACCTTAGCTCGGTAGCACGATGATTTGTCGGCCGAATTTCGCGAAACTAAACTGCACAATGCTCGCCGCTAAATACCTCTTGTCATCTCGAGGTTGATTTGGAGTTTGGACCGCGTTTGACGGCGTATTCTGGATTTAAAATTATAGAGGAAAACTCGCCCTCCTCTCGTTTCTTCGCGATTTTTTGGAAAATTATGAAATTAAATGAAACAAAACCGAAGTTTGAGGCTTATATACTTGAGACTTATAAGGTGATTCAGGAATGCGATTTATAAGTCGCATTTTGCCTTACGACGCGCCGACTTGGCGCTTGTCCGGATCTTTCCTCGGCCTTTTCTAGCATGTATGGCATTCTAAAACTTTAACCAACATGCGAATAGGCTATCTACATATCAAGAATTTTACGGGTGTAACATTCTCTCTCCTTAAGAACATTCTTCCTCGAATGTAAACTCTATCTATGTGACTTCCCAATTTACTCAACTTGTTTCTAGAAAAAGTTTGGCGTAGTTTCCGTAATATGGACTATCCCAAAACCCGAAATGCAGAAAAGTCCAATACAGTATCTACACAATACTATAGTATTCACATGAAAGATTAAACGATCTTCTCATTTATACATATTCTATAAGCAAGTAATCGCATAAAATAACAATACTAACATACCTTTGGATCGACTATGCTAGAAATAAGTGAGGATATCCTGCTCTCATATCTTCCTCTCGCTCCTGTCACTTTCCTCTGCTCGCTTACGCCACAATACCTCGACGTACGCAATATCTTTGGTTCTCAATCTACTAATCATTCTGGGTCTAAGATTGCTACTGAACCCTTCATAAGCGCCTTTCAGAATTCGATATCTGTGACTGGGATCAAGCTCGATGGGTTCCTATGCATTTCTAGCATAGATACGTGAAATACTGGATGAACGGATTCTAATTCTGGAGGCAAGTTCACTCATATGCCACTTGACCTATTCTTCCACGAATCTCGAGCTACCTTCTTGCCGAATTATCACCCTTTCATCGGAGATATTTCTTTAAATACTCACAAATATTCACATCAAATTCTGTGTCTCGCGCCGCACATCGCATACGATTCGGCGGCTCTGTGCGCCGCAGGCGTTCTCATGTGCCTTTACCTTCCTCTCGACCGTTGACTAATGTATGGGCTCCACCCGCCACTCTCCCACTTAAAACCAGCCAACGCGATCTCGCATTTTCGCCTACACCTCAAAGGGCGCCATCCGGGATAGCCGAGTGATAGCTATTATTATATGCAACTAATTAATTCGCAAATGCTCGCCCCAGCCTACTTCCAAAATCTATCACATACGCCCATAGCATATCTTCGAAAAGAATAGTGCGTTCAGCCTGCCTCATTTGTTTGAGGGTGAATCACTGTGCTCAAATTAATCAAGGCTTCCCGCACCTTTCGAAAATGACTCTACAAAATTCAAAGCACACCGTGCTCCCTGTCTGAAATAATGTATACCGGCACTGCATCTATTTGTTGTCTGGGATAACTCGAACGACTGTTCCGCACATTATGAGCTCCGTATCTGATCGAGGATCCTGGAGCAATGATCATGATCTCTAATTATCTCGTCGAATAACTTGTATAACTGAAGAGTCAGTTGGAATGACCTGAATGTGCCTAAGTATTCTTAACAATGCTCTAAATGCACCGAGCATCTATAGCTCATACATAACTGCAGAGTTGTGGACACGTAACTGCTTTGTTCTTCTACGGAACAACCGTAGAGCCGGGCTAATCTACTTACTCTGTGCCATCAATCTCTGATCTTCACAGGAATCTACCGATCTCCTCGTCTTAGTAAACACCGCAGCGTATTCTACAAATTTCTTACGCCTTGTGCGTATCCCTTTGGATTTATACTACTATTCGGGAAGTTCTCGCCTTTATGAGCCATTCTATAAAGACCGGTCTTCTTCAGTGGCTCTATATCTCAATATCTTTGGCGAGAACCACTGGCACTAGTCTCACATCGATCACCGATGTGGACCCTTTCTTAAACACGGGCTTGTCTGGACCGGGACTCAATGGGTTGACTTGCTGGGTGTTCCACATAATAACTGCTAGGTTGACTAAGGCCGACTCTCACCTACAAGGATGGGAAAACGATGTACGACCACTTAATATACCGAAAAGATATTCGGTACGTTAACCTCTCGTGCCTATTCACTCTAATTCTGGTTCTGCACATGCGATAATGTTACCGATCTTTAGGATGCTTCCTCGCTACTACACAGCGCTGCCGGTCGTTAGACCGCTTCCAATCGTGCCCTATCATCTAAATCACCGATTCAGCACAACTGTAAGCCAAGCCTGGACCGCAACAAACATATAAGTCTCTAACTCACAAATCCAGAACTGAGAAAGTTTCTATGGCTTCATATGTGAATCACACTTACATACCCTTTCTTGGCGAGGGGTCCCGCGTACGATCTCGTATATACTTCCTAGTACTAACTGGGACTGTGTGATTGTAACTCTATTGCGCCGTGGTCTGCGCATATTCGATATTCGTATATATATATATATATATATATATATATTAACAACTATGTACAATCCATACTGAATTTTGTAGTAATACGTAATCTCCGCATGCTTTATCAATTTCATACTGTACATGATATATTGCTTCTACAAATTTCCAATGATATTTCCTATCCTCTCGTATCATTTCATTGGATTTTCATCCCATTCTAGAAGCAACAAACATATGCACTTTAGTTATGGTCTGTTGTTTCAAATTACCACTCTTACAACATGGGGTCAACATCCTAACCTTGTGGGCCTTACTTGGAATTATATTGAGAGCTCACTGTGATCAGTCATCTGGCCTTATCTCTAGGCCACATTAGATTAGAGTCTCTGTGGTCGATAGTTTCTTAATCTCTCGTAGGCGGGACATACCGCAGCATTCTCGAACCGGCACCTTACTATCTCTAACCGTTAGTTCGGTATTTAGTCCTTAATACAACATATTCTATCAATCTCGGGGGTGATTCTAATTTCTACAAAATCTCCAGTATTCCCGTTCTTTCCCATTATCTTGCTTAAGCCGAGTTGTGGGGTTCAAGGTACCGCCTTACATTGTTAATAAGGTTACCGGTCAAGTCCCAGCTTTATACTTCTTCTCACTTGTAGTCGACTCCATCTCGATTCACATGACTTCCCTACCTTTCTATCACAACCGAAATCATAACTATTATCTTGCGTATATCTTGCTGTTGTTATGTTATATGACTTGGCCTTTTCTAACTCGAACTTGAATATTAGTGGAAGTCCATCACCGACCTGATCTTCTACGCCCCACTTTGAGTAAGCTAGGAGTCTTACTTGCTCTTCTCGATTCTATTACCATGAGGGTCCGCACAACATACGTAATCATAGGGCTCTTTACGCTTTCTAACACTTTATGAAATCAACCAACTGCCTTCACTTATTACTTGATTTGGGCAACCCTACCTCAATTCCTATGCCCTTTACCGTCATCGAATCAAAATTAAGAGGTAGGAATAGCCTTTTCTTATTGCACAAAACGGAAACATGGAACTTACATATCTTGGAAAGATGAAGGTGGAATCCCGTATTTCCTCTCTTTTCACACTTATCTCTGATAATGTGGTATTGTCTATTATCTAATATCTATATATCTAAAAATAAATCAACTCGTATGTATGTTATGCTTCTAACTTCCTACTCGGGGTTATAGAAATATACTGTGAATGGTACCGATAAAGGTATCACATTGGGAGGTCCCCGGTACCTCCCGCCGCCGTAATTACCTTGTAAATCGGCCGGGTGCCCCTCCTCGCTGCCATCTCGATCTTCTCTCGCCCGGAATAGGATATCATCGGTCTCGACTTGTATCTCGCATTCAAAGAATATGGTAAGTTTTAGGACACAACCCTATACCGTACCGCTCTTATAGCACGACTGATTGAGAAGAAAGAGTAACCATCCTATCATGCTCGTGAGCCTCGCCTATAGTATGTGGTGCACACTACATCCATAGACAAGACTCTACTTAGCAATTCCATTGAAGACTCGGACATGACTCCGCTTCGATACCAAGTTTGTCACTTCCCGCCTTGGGGGTATGATCGACCTCGGTGCCCTATCGTGACTGGATCAAGCAAACTAGTGAGCCTAAGCACATTCGGTGCCCGGTCGGTTTCTACTGCATTCCCGAAATCAAATGTGGCTATATAATGGTCGGGAATACAGCCTCCTGCCGATCGCCTATAGCCACCGTTTCGTAACATCGCCAACCAAATCCTACTTCTTATGGGGAAACCTATGCCGACAAAGCCACCATGCCGTCTAGTTACCTGTAACTCGCCCATAACGGGATAATGTACATCTACGCGACCGGCAAAAGTCACCACTACTATCGCACTATGGCCCCACATGGAAAACACAATCAACAATACTAACAACTAAATCAACGCACGACCTCACACGACCGGCACTACTAACCACAGAGATATATATACATAACTGCAGTTTCATGAATATTGATAAAATAGTCTGGGACAGTGGCCCCGACCTACCCATACTATACAAAAAAGAAAAGAACACTTAGTCAAGCCTAGCCCAGATGATGTGAGCCGGCGACTCAATGAGCCGGCCGGAATCACAAGTGGATCACTCGTCTTTGAGTACCTATGTAAGTAATGCGCTAAACAGGTCAGTATCACTGCATCATATGCAAAGTAACCGAATACATCTCGAATATAAATATAATTAGAAACTTCAATAGCAGGAAATATCCGGGATCTCGTAAGAACCGCTATAATCTCGGGTCTAAACTTTTCTCGTATCATGAATAAGGCAGAGCATACCTGTCGACGTGGCGATTCGTCGTTTATTAACTACTATATAACATATATATACATATATATAACAAGAAAGAACAAATACCAGCCCTATGCTTCAATGTGCCAAATCCAATCAAACAATCTATATACCCCTACCCGGGTCAAAACCATCCAAAAATAAATCACTCCACTCATCTACTAACTACGAGCACTCTACCGCCCCGGGTCTCCGGCGGCTATGGCCTTCGATATAAATAATCGTGTCCGAGCTGTGTGACTGCATCGTAATCAGAATCGTAATCGTGTTCGTATCTATAATTGCTTCCCGGGGCGCAAGCGCACAATAGTAAACGTACGCTATGCCGATCACTCACATGGGAAAGCTTCATCCCATATCGTCCTATCATGATGGCATGCCACTCCTTGGAGTGACGTATACCCACCGCCTGGGTCGAGCTACGCTAATAACCTGTGGGGCGGCGAGGACGCTTCAAGGGTGCCTCACGACACACCGCAGACAACAATCAATAATCACATATAGAGCAAGCATGTTTAAATTGAAATACTATCTCGTAGTTCTCGATTTCTTATTCGAACTATTTCGTGTTATACCGATTCTCATACCGCTTTATACCGGGCCCGGGGATCTTGGTCTGATCGTATGCCATATTGCAGCCGTATATTATCTTCGAACGTATGTCTATACTATAGCCGAGATACTATCTAACCGTAATGTATCCGGGATATTATCTCGTCCGTCTGATTTACTTTTACTAGCTTTTATTCTCGAATATATGTCATATTATTATAAACATGCTTGCTATACGCATACCGGGCTATACTGAAGCCCGAAATGATATCTCGCCATTTTGCGTACCGCTTTACTATCTTTCGGATCGAATATATATAACAACGCAAGATAGGTTTACCGACTCGCACAAAACTCACACATTCGATTTCGGAATTCTATTACTTTAGGCTTACCGTATTATACTAGGCTAAAGTTACTAACTTGCCGAAGAAACCGGCTTTACATACCTTCACTTTGGACATCCGACTAACTAGCGAAGTTTCTGGCCAAGACTCCAACTATTTCTCCCAACCGCATTTAGCATATATATCAATTAGAACTAAATACACTAATATTCGAAAAGAACATCACTTTGATATATATATATAGCCCAATTTGGCTTATCGAAAACTATCGAAAACTTGCTATTTCTCAAAAGTCCGTATGGGTGAAATACTCACTTTAAGGCTAGGAGTACATTGACACTAATTTGGAGCAATTCCACTTACCTTAGCCTGATAGCACGGCGATTGTCTACCGAATTTCATTAAACCAAATTCGTAGGAATGCTCGCTGCTGCTCAATACCTTCGCATCTCGAGGTTGATTTGAGTTTGGACAACGTTTGACTCGCAGACTGTATCTAGTAAAATTATAGAGGAAAACTCGCCCCTCCTCTCGCTTCTTCTCGTGATTTCGAAAATTGGTGAAATTAAATGAAACAAATCGAAGTTTGGAGGCTTATATACTTGAGACTTATAAGTCGATTCAGGAATGCGATTTATGTCGCATTTTGCCTTGCGACACGCCGATTCTGGCGCTTGTCCGATCTTTTCTGCCTTTTTCTAGCATGTGTGGCTTTCAAAATTCTTAACCAACATGCCAATAGGCCATCTACATGTTAAGAATTTTATTTTGGGTGTAACAAGTTCAAAACATACCAATGTCGAAAACATACTTGGGAGACTTTTCTCCAAAACCATGTGGTAAGCTATGGATAGGAAGTATTAACTCAAAACATACCACAAGCTAGGAATATAAATTTTGGGAGTCTTCACTCCAAAACACCCGTAAGCTTAATTCGGGAAGATCATCATTCAAACTTAAATACGTGGGCATTTCAAAGCTTTATCATACTTAGAAATACCAATTCTCATCGAAACATAATTGTAAACATGGATAGCTTCAAATCATGATTTTCTTCATAATATCTCATCATTATCACATATACTTCACAAATCTCTTACCTTTCATGATCATCTCATGAATGGGCTTCAACATTCATAAGGCTAGAAACATGATTTTTTAATTGAAATCCTTATAAAATTAGCCCCTTCTTCAAAATTATAATAAAATCATAATCAATTCATACCTATGTAGAAATGAACAATCATGCATTTGGGTAAAAACCCCGTAGATCAATCATGGAATTTCACACTTATAGAGAGGGATTGGGCATGAGTGTGGAAGAAACCATCCATTCATAACCCTACATACCTAATGAAGACTAAATATTACTCTCTTGAATGCCAAAAAAAGGAATTGAAAGAAATTGAAGAAGAAAACTTGAATCACCCTTTTTTGATCCCCCTCTCTATCATTTTATATTCTCTTGCAATGAATGAAGATTTTAGGATAGTTTCCCCCTCTAAAACCCACATTTGCATAGGCTAAAATGACGTAGTTTGTGATTTAGGAACTTAGAAATTATGAAAAGACCCTTACTAATTTCAAGTAGAAAGACCGCAAGGAGGTCCCGACGAGGACCTAACGGTCCTCACCGGGCAATTCCACTGCTGCTCAATTCATGATGTTCATCGCCATCTCCATCGCACCCCACGAGGGACCACATCAATAGTGGTGGCTAACCACGACTTATGGTGACCAATTCCGTGATCCCTTTACTACCCACACGGTAACAATTAACACGAGTCATGTGGCTCCGACCATGACTCTGGTTATGCCCGTGGTGACCCCTCCGCACCACACTCCTGTCCTTTACCGCGAGTCACCCCATGACTCATGGTGCCTCCTCATGGGTCACCTAACGACCCATCCCGAGGGCTGGTGCAAATCCTCAATTTTCCGTTTTCAACTCCCTGGCCCGATCTTTGAGCTGGGTATAACATGTAGGCCAGGAGAACTCGTTAATCCAAAAGACATAAAACAAACTCATTGCATTCATACCGGTATTGAAGGTTGTCTTCGTGATTTCACTTCTCTCTAACCCCGAATCGATGATATTCGAACCCGAGGTCTATCTTTGAAAATAGTTATACCCTATAGTTGGTCAAACAAGTAAACAAATCTGGGGAAGGGATACCTATTCTTGATTGTGACCTTGTTCAACCGCCGTAGTCAATGCATCCGGAGGGAACCATCCTTCCTCCAAAGAGTACTGCACTCCACGGGGATTTGGTAGTCTGATGAAACCCTTCTCCAAGAGATCCTTCAACTACTCCTTCAACTCCTTTAGCTATTCAAGCCATTTTGTAAGGAGGAATAGATATAAGCCGCAGACGGAAGAAGGTCAATGCTAAAGTCGATCTCGTTCGAGAGGAATTCTCATTAGATCATCCGGAAACACTTCTTGATATTCGCACTCTACCGAAACCCACTGGATAGTCTAGGGTTTCTCGTGGAGGTAGCATTCTTAACCCTAACTAGATGGTGCACACAACCTTTAGAGATCATCTTTTCCGACCTAAGGTAGGAAATGAAACGACCCATGTGCACAGCTTGAACTACCTTCCACTCTAGGACTCGGGCTCACCCGTGAAACTCCGAACTCCACCGCACGCGTTCTACAATTCACTAAGGCATAACATGCATGTAGCCAATCCACGCCAAAGATAACATCAAAATCATTAAGTGGCTAGCTCTACTAAATCTATTGAGGTTACTTTCGAAAGATTGTGACAGTAAGCAATTTCTATATACCCGTCGAGCTATAACCGAATCACCGACTGGAGTAGAGACCGAGAATGGATTTGATAAGATTTCGGGACTCGACTAAACTACTAGAAACATAGGGCATCATTTAAGGATAAAATATCCCCTGGGTCTAACAATGCAGGCATCAAAGAGGAATACTGCACATACCGTTGGATCACATCCTCGTGAAGCCTCTCGTCTCGATAAGATGCGAGGGCATAAAACGTGTTTCGGTGCCGACCACCACTCGCACCGGTGGATGCACCGCTATACTAGGCATGTCGGTGCTTCTACTAAATATTATCCCGAGTATGACCCTACCATCACCCCCGCCCGGCCTAACCGACACTCCCGATGCCCGTGCCTCTGATCTACCATACCCTGCGTACATCTCGATCTAATTAAGTACTCCTCATGTGATTCTTGCTACACTTCCCTCACTTAAAGGTATGCTCTACCCGGCATGCCTCATCCCCTTGAACCTCGATGCTCGCTTTCCGACCACCACACCTAGGCGCAGAACTAGCCGACATGGTGTTGAGCCACGACCTCTTACTAGGACCGTTGACCATCAATGCTCCCGACCTCTATTGGGAAAACTCAAAACTATTTGTCTTGGCTTTCTTGGCCTCCCCTCTCCCTCAAATGTGTCGCTTCCATCCGTTGGGCATACAAAACTAATTGAGGAAAGTCTATGTCCTAGTGAATCATAGTGGTCCTACAATCCATCATCAGTAGTCCGCTACTCCATGCACAAAACTAGCTCACCCGAGCCTTCCCGACGCCCACCATCTCTCGGTGCATATTTGGGACAAGAAGGTGAAACTTATAAAGAATACTCCTAGACCGTCATATTATTATGCTCAGTTCAAAATAGCTTCTTGATCTCCCTCATTTCACAAGGAAAGAGCCGATCCAGAATGAGGTGAGGAACTCATCCCAACCAATGGAACTCTACTCTAATTGCCCTGCTATCTTTCCACCGTCTCGAACCAGATATGGGCAACACCTTTAAAATTAATAAGAGGCCAGTCTATGCACTCCTCCCCGTCACCCATAACTGGGTGCTCGCTAGATCTCATCATTAAATTCGTGATCCTCGTCCACCTTCGATTCCGAGGAACTTCGCAGGGTTTATCCTCAGAAAGTCCCTCACTCTAGCCATCGCTACATTCTATTCTCGGGGAAACATGCCTACCACACAAGCTGAACTAGAGGTCAATGCATGTGCCAAAAACTGATGGATGCCCTAAACTCCACGTGGGCAACTCCGCCAGAACATAATCTTCGGGGCATGTGGGGCCTCGCCGGTGCTCATCTCCATTGCCATTCTCATGGCTATTTCCATTTGTAAGCCATTAACTTATTGAGGAGGCATGATTCGCAAACACGTATAACACGGAAAAGTATGATAGAGAGACATTTCATCGTACGATATAGATTATGAAAGAAGGAAGGTTTCCTAAAACATTTCATAGCTTCCTTCAACATAAGTGTGGCGCTTCACACCCATGAAAAAGACTACTTAATGCGGCTTTCGACACTCTAGAAACTTCAAAACCTAATGCTCTGACACCAAGTTTGTCATGACCCGAATATAGGCCCGGATAGAGACATAGGACAAGGAACCTCGAGAGGCTCCAATTCGACCCATGGCATGAACATAGAGGCTAAGAGCATACAGCAAGAGGAAATTGATAAAATGAAACATGATTAAGTGGAAGCTCGTATAATATATCATTCTAAAAGAGAGTCAAAACTAACAAGCCGATCTTCTTAAGTGTATTGTCTTAAAAGCCTCTAATATAACTAATGAGCTGATGAGACAACACCCCAACTAGCTTGAAAATTCTATAACTCAAATAACATATCATTGAAAGCAACTAAATGTCTCGAAGGATGAGGACACACCACCAATGGCTAAATAGTAATGAGAGAAAAGGTGACTAATGGTGGCTGAGACTGATCTCTGACGTGATTATGAAATGATAACATAGAGTATGTGGTTAGTACTTGTAATATACTCGAGGAAAGGTATGTAAAATGTAAAGGCTAAAGCATAAGAGTTCATAAGAGTAGGACAAATATGAAGATGAAGTAATATCATAATTTAAACATGAGGGCTCAAGGTTTTCAAACCATTCATAATCTAGTCATATTCATAATCATAAGAGAAACCTTATAAAAACATAACTTGAGCCAAAGTAACATAATCATGACAATGCATAAATCATGAGGAATAATGGGAGAACTTGTCTTAACCAACACCATCATGATGGAGCTACGATGCCCCAACTATGTCCTCAAGGGCAAGAGCCATCCCAGATTTCCAAGCAAGGGACATGCATGACAGTGATATCACAAGGGGAAATCTATGAATACATATTATACTACTAAGTGGTACGTGTTCTAAGACCACGACGTTTACCTAAATGCCACGCCTACTCGATGCTATACACCGCTCCCAAAACATGCACATGAGGGCTCACATAGAGATCTTGGAATCATTCATAAAGTTCATGGCCATAAAATCATAACATACTTGATCATACTTGAAATACATGATTGGCTATGAATAAGGGCCCGTGAGCTCCACTCAAAAGACATAAATTCGTAAATCATGAAGAGCATGCATATTTGTGAAAATTCATATACTTGACATTCATAAATATATGAAGATTACTTCAAGATAAATCATAATCATAAATCATAATTTCATAATTTAGTCTTAGGAAGATCAAAATCACAATAGAATCATAACTTGACTTTTCATGAAATATTGCATAATTGGGAATTAATTGACTTTGATTTTGAATCACAAATAATTATAATCAATTTAAATATAAAATCTTCCCTTAGATCTTAAAACAACATTTCAAACAAAAAATAAATTAACCCATAGTAAAATCAAAGAGAATCCCATGAAATTGGGGTTAAAACCCCATAAGATCATCAATTTCTTAATACTTGAATTCATAAATAGAGGGAAATTGGGGTATGAGAGTGAAGGGGACTCATCTCACAACCTTACATACCTGGGTAATTAGATCTACACTCTCTCCCTTGAAAGCCCAAGTAAACTGGAGATGAAATTGAGAGTTGTAGGCTTGATTTTCAAAGAGAGACCCCTACTCTTGCATGCATGGGAGTTGAATGAATTAGGATAGGTTTAATACTCTTAAAATCCTCCAAAAAAATTTAAAATGATGTAGTTTAGACTTAGAGCTTAGGAATTATGAATTTATCCTTACTAACTTTGTAGGAAAATGGTCAGTGGGTCACGACTATTTCACTTAGTCGTGCCTCACCAAACAACTCGTGAATGATCCATTGCTGCTATTGCCTTGTTCTCCAATATTACTCCGGAATCTCCCCACGCCATGCAACGACTCGTGCCATCAACCCACGAGTCGCTGGGAAATCATCCAACACCATCACCGCCTCATCCTCCCACTAAGCAGCAAAACCATGATTCGTGGTTTCCCACCACGCATCGTAATCTCACTATGACTTGGTCTGCCACATGGCCCTAACCATGAGTCGTAATTGACATACCATGAATCATTGTGTTACTTGTGGTCTAGACACCTAGACCTCCGTGTCTTCTTCACGACTCCTCCCAATGCACTAAGCACTGGTCTAACGACTTGTACCACGAGTCGTTCTTGCAAAAGTGCATTTTCCTATTTTCACTGGGTTCAACCCTTGAGTATAAATTTAGGACTTTTAGGGTATTACAAACACAGAGCCACAAATTTCACTTAATATACACTCTTTGATGAGTTGGTAATTTACCAAATTATTAGGCTTTTAAACATGAGCTTTTGCTTAGTTTTCAAGTCATTTAAGAGGATTTTATGCTCTTTCTATTTAGTTTTAATAGTAATTTAATTTACTTGGGAAAAAGCATGGAATTTAAGAAGAGGATTGAAGCTTCATCGATGGAACGGTGCTCCACCGTATGGAGTCGGCGAAATGCCGTCGTGGAATTTAAGCTTACTGCTAGAGTTGAAGGCACGAGGAATCGCCGGTTAGCACTCGCTAAACGCTGCAGGTGTTTCAAGCGGGACCTGTTCACGCTCGCATTCTACAATGTAACGCGCATTCCGCGTAAGTGCAGCCCTCACACCACTCATGACTGCAAGACACCATCTGTTGGGAAGTGGAAAGATATCCGCATATACACTTAGAGGTCTTCACTCCATTTCTATTATCTTTAGAAAGTACCAAATCATTCCTTCCAACATTTGTAGAGAGTAGAAAGTTAAAGAGATAGAACTTTGAGTAGCTTTTTTTCCTTCTTCTTCTTTCAAGGTAAACAACCTCCATTGAAGACACCAGAGCTTGAATTAAACTCTTGATGATGAATGCCATGATTTTAATTGTTGATTTAATATTGTATTTCTCAATAATGAGTAGCTAAATCTCTTTTCTAGGTGTATGAGCATGAATTAAGGTTAAATTGGAGTAGGTAAGTATTATATTAATCTTAGAGTTACTTGTTTAATATAAATCTATTTTTTTCTCCTAATTTATAATTAAATTACTCATAGTTGCAAATGTGGGTGATGTTTACTTACTCTATTATTGCTTGAAGAATAGAAATTGAGTATGGGTGGAGAAAGCAATAGTGGGTAATTAGATGTTGATTGTGTGGGGTTAGGCTAGAGATAGCAAAAATCTATAATCATTCACCCATGAGATACTTGAGGCCAGAAATAGCTCAAATTAGACCCGAGTCTTAATATCTATATTGTTTGGGACCTTGGGGTTTGAGAAAACCCAAGGAAAAAGGCACCCTCGTTGTTGAGAAACATCAGGTGCCACATCGTCCATGGCTATTTATATTTATGAGGTATAATTTGATTGTCTAGACAAATTCCAATCCGATTGACACGTTATTCAAAAGCATACCCGTAGCTCTTGCTTGCTTTTGTTAATTTAAGTTGGTTATCTTGTTGATTGATCAATAGTTGGTTTTACATTTTAATTGCAATCGTTTGAACCCCCCAAATTTTTTTATTTTTTTTAAATACAATGATGTTTCTTAGTTTGGCTTGATAGACAACATTCATTCCATCTAAGTACTATTCCCTGTGGTATTTGATTCCGACACTCATCGAGTATATTTATTTTACCAATGACCATTTACACTCTCTTTACAAGGAGTGAATTTGGATGTTATCAAAATGGGGTCGTTGCCAGGGAATGATGTTAGATAGCCCCTAGTTGATTGTTGAGTTGAATTAATTTAGCGTTTTGTGTTTCGTTCTCCTATTGTTAAATTGTTGAATAGTGTGATAATGAGACCCTTTTAAAAGGCTACTTAGAAATACTGAAGATGCATCTTATGTTGAAACTCTCTGATTGATGGATGAAATATGGAGGAGGGAGGAGAGAAAAGACACCGTGTTGATGATGGTGATGATGCAAATTGAGTTGTTAGAAAATTATATGATGGATTTTCATATGAGGTATCAACAAGCCAACCAGGGCTATTGGAATCCTTATAATGAAAATCAAGGTAGAAACTCTATTTGTACAGCTGATACGAGTAGTCAGGGGAGTGAAGACTCCTTCTTATCCCGCATTGAAGACATGCTTAAGGTGGTGCTTGAGCGAGTTATTTTGGCTGATTCAGGGTTTAGGAGCTGCAAAGTGATCTTTTGGATCTCAATCAAAAGGTGAAGGACCACAAAGTGTCCATCAGAGAGTTAGAAGACAAAATGAACTTATTAGCATCTCAAATGGCAACCCAAAAGGCGATAAAGGAAGAAAATACTCCACCACTCCCAATCACTACGGCGGAAGAAGCCATAGGATGGGAGTGGAAGAAGAAATCTTGAAGGAAATGTTCAAAAGCATTCTCTTGAATAGCAGAGGGTTGGAAAAGGTGTGTCATGTTATCAAGGGGTAGGGAACCTACTCTTTTCGACCAAAGAAACTTGATCTTGACCTCAAGAATTGGACAACTCTACCACCACAATGGACCATCATTTCACTACCATCTTAAAGCGCAAAATGTTACCTGCCCATTTGCAGTATGCATATTTGGGGGAAAATGAAACGCTCCCGATGATTATCTCAGCTAAGCTCCTTACCCAACAAGTGGGAGCACTTCTAGCAGTCTTGAGGAAGCATATTCGAGCAATAGGGTGGTCTATAATCTATATCGTTGGTTACCTCCAGGTATTTGTACTCATAAGATCAACCTTCAAGGAGATTGTAGTCCTTCAGTTGAGCATCAAAGATGTTTGCATCCACCGATGCATAAGGTAGTCAAGAAGAAAAAGAGAGGTATCAAATGGTTGAAGCGGCGGAGTTATGTACCTAATAGCGGATAGTAGTTGGGTAAACCCCGATTTAATGTGTGCTGAAGAGTGGTGGAATAATAGTGGTACCAAGCGAGAAGAATGATTGGTTTGCAGCACGTCCGGTTATCGGATGAAAGGGTATTGTTTATGGACTCGCAAGTTGAACTCATGGACCAAGAAGGATCACTTTCGAGTCCCATTCATTGACCAAATGCTTAATCGCTTGGATAGAGGTGTTCGGGCGTTTGGTAACTACACGCAAGTGCACGTGGTCGGAACAAGTAGTAAAATGTGCCGTAAGCCAAGTATCGATCACGGGGAGCGAACTATGTAATAATTAACTTTCAAGTGTTAATGAGCGATATCTTCAGAATGCGGACAACTAAAGAAATAATATTTTGAGAGTGCAGGTTTCTAATTTATAAGAATCTAAGACAAAATTATAAAGTGCGACTGAACTATAGTAATGAGCATACTGAGGCTAAATCGAGCATGCCGGGGGTAGTAATTTATCATGCAATTCAATTAATCTTTCCTTCGGCTACTAGTCAGAATTAGTGCCTATGGATTGGAACTTTCGACTCCTATCCAACTTAAGAATCATGAACCTTCAATCACATTTCTGTGATAAAAGAATTTCATATTCTAGTTTGTTCGATTTGTTTTGCAACTACACGCATAAGTGCACGTGAAGGTCGAACAAGTAGTAAAACAGCTCAAGTAAGACAGAGTATCGATCCACGGGGCCCGGACTAAGGTAATAATCAATTTAAGTGTTAATGAACTATTACTTTAAAAATGCAGACAACAATTGAAATAATATTTTGAGAGTTGAGTTTCCTAATTTATACGAATCTAAGTCAAGAATTATAAAGTATTAATGCAGAACTATAGTAATGAACATGCGCTGAGGTTAAAAGCTTGAACATGCGGGGGAAGTAATTTATCAACACAATTCGGTTAATCTTTCCTTCAGTTGCTAGTCAAGAATTATTGCCTATGGATAAAACTTTAGTATCCTACCCAACTTAAGAATCATGAATCTTCAACCTACATTTCTGTGATAAAGAATTTCATGTTCTAGCCATACAAAACCGATTCCTTAATTGACTAATAATACTTTCAATTCTCAAATTTTCCCAAACTAAGTAAGAGATCATATTCTACCAATTCACAACTTTCAATTTCTTTTCTTTTCAAATCAAAATTGGATTTTTTAGATATACATTAACATTGGCCAAACATTAATGCGGTAAGAACAGAATTGATAGAACAACCATTGAAGAAAAAGATGAAAAACCAAATTATCAACAATTACATTCATTACAATTGTTCTTAACCTCGGCAAAAGTGAATTTAACCACTCATTTGTGGATTAAACATCATCAAATGAGTATAAATCATACAAACAATTGAGATAAAAGAGAAAGAGATAGAGAAGAACCCTAGGATTTTTGTCCCCTCAACACACTTTTGTAACCGCGTTCTTCCTGACTAAGTCGGGGGAATGTTTAAAAAATAAACCTAAGTGTGCTATTTATCTTGTTGCAGAAATTTTCCCAAAATAATAAGAAACGGGCACGGAGGTGTATCGCGAGCCCTCCTCCGTGCCATGGAAATTTTAACCGTGGACCCTCTTTGGAATCAGGATTCCTCATCAATTACTCCTCGGTGTGTGCCACAACACAATAGCAGCGGGCTGGCCAACATGCCACGGTGCAATCGCGAGAACCCTCACTTGAAATTGATGTTCCGGAGGTAAATATACGCAACGTGCCACGACTCGCATCGCGTGGCATTGCCTCCGTGTCCACGAGAGGTAACATGAGCTTCATGGAATTGGCAAATACTTATCACCCAGGAAGAATGCCTCACGTGATGGCGCGTGACACGGCTCTGCATCGTGGAGCCGCTTATTTTTCTTCTTTCTTCCTTGACCTATTCCTTGCTTGCTTCAAAGTCCATTCCCGATTTTTTACCAACATGTATCTTTGCTTCCCAAATTCCATTTTCGTTGCCAAGCAACACTAATCATGTTGGTTAGTATAAATTCACATTTTAACTACAAATCACATGAGAATGCGCAAATAACGATAGATAAACAAGACAAAATAAAGCATTTGAGTATCACTTGGGCATATAATTCTGCCCAAGATCACTTACCCACACTTAAAACCTTGTTAGGTCCTCGAACAATACTCTCACATCTCATGCATTTGAAACCCACGCATAGCTACTTTTGCTTTCGACAATTCAGCTACGGCTATGCGGAATTATTTAATCACAGCAAATCATAAAAAAAACATGCATAGTCTCATCAATACAATGACATACACCACATCAAGACCTCTAGACTCAAGAATCGACTCTCGATCTCGAACTCATGCAAAATCAACTGATCAAGACATCAGACATGAAATTCAATCTCTGTCAAGCATGTGCCCTCATCACACAAGAGAATTTCCCCTTTTACAATCATATGATCTCACGGCATTACATGTAGGGATATATGAACACGATTTCGCTCTCTCCCAAAGAGTTCACATCTAGACTCAAGAATCGACTCTCGATCTCGGCGAACTCATGCAAATCAACTGATCAAGACATCCGACACGAAATTCAATCTCTCATCAAGCATGTGCCCTCATCACACAATAGAATTTCCCCCTTTTACAATCATACGATTTCCACAGCATTACATGTAGGGATATATGAACACGATTTCGCTCTCTCTCCCAAAGAGTTCACATGCATCATGTCATGAACCACAGGCTTGACTCTAGTGTATTACTCCACTAATATAAGGACGCGTGATGTAAGATCATGTAGGACTTAACGGGTTGTAATGTAAGCTAAGGAACTAGTAAATACTGGGCT
>JACEIK010006608.1:0-10493 GCA_018107945.1 Datura stramonium | reverse complement strand
TTTTGCCCCGTAGTCCAGTCCCTGTGGGATTGATACTTGGCTTACTTGAGCCACTTACTACTTGTTCGACCACGTGCACTTGCGTGTAGTCATCAGACAGCCGAACACCTATAGCCAACACTACAAAATTGGCACTATGAACCATAACCAGTTATTGACCCTTTTTTGTTCAAACCAAGCCAGCTATGCACACATATAACCACAATCAATGACATACAAGGATCAAGATATGGAATCGAGTTATCAATAGAGAATTGAGATATCAACAATTCCATTTACACAGATAATTGGTAAAATACAACACAAATCAGGTACCCTCACATCAAAAGAAGTCCCCAACACTCAAAGATATAGAATATAATGAACTTGGGACTAAAAAATGGGACTCTCACTCTCCTAAAGAAGTTCCAAATACTGAACATCGATAGGCTTGTCCTTTTATTTTCTGTACTTCGGCTCTTTGGACAGCTAAACTAGGATCACTATAGGACTTTGTTCGGCTTTTAATGTATGCTTCATCCGGGGTATGGTATATATGTGAATTTAGTGACTAAACCCTCCTTGGCACTACATCAAAAAAAAATTTAACAGAGTCAATCTTTTTCAAAACATCAAACTAATGTATTTATTGGCTGCAAAGTAATTCTAAGCTACTTCTAATTAAACAAAAACAACTTAAACATATCGGTTCTACTAGATAGCATGCCCGAGGGAAAAGAGACACAGTAAGAAAAATCCTCAGATGAATCAAAATTTTCAAAAAATACAAGTACAATCCATCCCCTTTTGAAAAGCATGCTTAGTCCTTGAAGCATAGAATATATAAGCATAAGGGAAAGGGACATGCCTATGGCGCACTAACCGCTTCTGTCATCCTGTGGAGGTGGTACCTCCACTACATCTGTGGTGCTAGCCGTGGCCAACGTGCTCAATTGTACATCAGTTGGGAGATTGGTTACCCCTACATCATGTTAGGTCACTTTCACAACCTCAGGATCAACTCTTTTGATAATAGTGGAGCTCCCCGCTCCTCTTGCTCACTTCTGCAGCTCCGACATGTGTGCGACTTGAGCTTGCACGCTCTCTACTCTCACTCACTTTCTTTCTTTCTTCTCTTTCTTTTTCTTTTTCCTTGAGGGTTCGTTTTCACCTTCCTCCAAGACCCTCATCTTTCTTTTTCCTCCACTTGTACCCTAGAGGACCAGTATGCCTCCAAATCGAGCTCAACATCCAAGTGCAGAAAAGTGGGAGTTGCTATAATCGCCGGCTGTCTAGACGATAGCTCGGTCACTTGGCTCTGAAGAACCCCCAACTCCTCCTAGAGGCTGTTAGTGTCCGGCTGCTCTGCCAATCACTCATTTAACCTACGCTCAAATCCATCTATCCACCCATGCAATCCTCTCAAGGCTCCCTCAATCTCTTATTTCACCTAGGGCTTGACATTTTCCATCATTGACTGTAATTTTGTTTCAGCTACCGTCAGTCTCTTTGCTAATTTTTGGAGGAAGTCATGAGGGACTACAATATATCCAGATGGTGTCGGGCCCGGAAGACCCATCGGTGGTGTAGTAGAGGTGCTCGGAGCTACCTCTGAATGACCGACCTCTGTAATCAATGTTTCATCCTGCTACTATGAGGTGGGGGCATTAACCTGCTTGCCCGCAACTGCTCATGGTACCGGGACTGCAATAAAAAGTCTTGCCCGGCTCACTAGATTTATTTCATCCTGGATCAGCCCTATGTCCGCTGTCCTCTGCCCTCCAATCAATCGCTCCTCCTTAGAATGCACTTTAAGACCTACTTCCATACATAATTTTAACACAAGACTCGGGAATACGATAGTAGTGCTTAATCCCATAGCCCAATCTCGGATCTCCTCTGCAATGATCCTCAGAAATTTGATGGTGTATCTTGACATGATACATGCCACCAATGTTGCTCTATCTTCACTAAGGGTCTTTCCATTTACCCTTGGTGCCAACCTATGGCAAACTAGTGTCCAGCAGGCCTTCTCTATTAAATTCAGCAAAGAGTTCGTGACCTACTTTCCAAGTCACCCATTCAAGTACTTCCTTGTCCTCTACTAGGACTCCAGCTGACCATTTTACTTGGCTCAACTTCTCCTCATGGCCCAGTTGCTTTATCCTTTTTAGGGAATCTATTTTTGAACTCAACTATGAATTCCGGTGTTCTAAACTGAGGCCCATATAGCATCTGAGCAATTGTGCGCTCAGAGATGTCAATTGTGCAAGCTCACACCATCATGCTCTCAGACTTGGGTTGTTCTTTCACCTTTTGCCCGCCTTTTTCTTTCTGCTCCATTGTGGCCAAGAAATTGGCATAGAACTCTTGGACTTGCTCAGGACTATAATTCTCCGGGACCCTACCCATCTAATCAATTCCATAGAAGTTGAATATCCGCTTCATTTCCTCAACCTCATTCAAGGAATTAGTGAGGATCCGCGGTTCTTCCTATATACTACGCCTTGTGTGATTCTTTAAGGTGAGAGCATGACCCAGTTCATA
The DNA here is from genome assembly GCA_018107945.1 of Datura stramonium. NCBI lineage: Eukaryota > Viridiplantae > Streptophyta > Magnoliopsida > Solanales > Solanaceae > Datura > Datura stramonium. The sequence continues at coordinate 7,967 of JACEIK010006608.1, read as the reverse complement.
TATTTCTAGAGAATTGGGTACTCTTCACCTAATAGTATCGACTGCTGGAGGTGAGGTCTCTATGGCCTCTCCTTCCTCAGACCCTACATCATTGTTGCTATCTCTAGATTAGGCCTCCTCGGACCCTTCATCATCATTAGAGCCACTCTCGAACTCTTGGATTTGTTCCTCACTCCCTCCTTAGACTGGGGAGCGTCGGCAGATGTAATGCCCCGAAAACCCTATGACTAGACCTGGGAGTTGAAACGGAGAAAATAGGATTCCCTACATCAGGTCACAGGACGAGTCATCTAGTGACCCGTTAGGATGACTACGAGTCCTTAAGTGACTCATGGTGAGGAGTTTGACTTAAGTTGGATATTTCAAGTTTTGAGTAACCACGGGCCTGACCACAAGTCGTGGTCAGCCACACGACTCGTTAGGTCACCCGTGGTCAAGGATGGGCGTAAGAAGAATAGAAGTTGGACAGTGCACTTAAGGGGTGATGTCGCCCAAATTACACCTCGCAATTGAGATATAAGCGGTCGATTATCAAATATAGAAGCCAACAAAGGTTGAGGTCGATCCCACGGGGAATATGATAAGAACTTAAGTTAATGCAAATAACTATTACTATTGATTTACTTATTTCCAAAGGGGGAAAAATATAGAATAATAATCAAAGTAAAATTGATGAATATTGAAGTCAAATTTGGTTTGTATTCAATTAACGATTTGACTAGGATTGTGTTCCCCAAGATTTCATAACCACAAGTCTTATACACTAGCGATCTATTTCGGTATTCAACAAGCAATATTAGTAAGTTAGTTTCACCTAAATGTTGGTCTCCTATCTAGATGATTTTCACCACGAGACTTGGTCCGTATATGGGTGTACTTTAGTTCACCCTTACCCTTAATATCATATTATCTATCCCCAGACAAGTTCAAGTTATTAGATGAGGATTGATGGCCTCAAATCTCCCTTGTTAATCCCTTTTCCCATTATTTACCTCCTTGGTCCGGTAAGTAAGAATAAGGCAAGTCCTAACTTTTGCAACCGTCAAGAATCAATCAAAACAAAGGGAAAACAATACATGCATAAAACCCCATTCAAGAATCACTAAGTATTTTTACCTATGTGTGTTAATTCATCTTGGTTCCCACAAACCTAGTTTATGGNTTCATCTTGGTTCCCACAAACCTAGTTTATGGGTTTAGCTACTCATACTTGTATTATCGCGATCACAAAATATAGAAGAAATCATAATTGCAACTTACAAATTATTGTAGAATAGAAACCACGTAAATTGAAATAAAACTCCAATGTTTCTTTCGTCTCTTGAATCAAGAACAATTGTATGAAAATTCTCTCAAGAATCACCTCAAAAATCGTTCTAGAATCCTCACTAAAAAACAACGTCTAAAAATAAACCTAATTGGGTATTTATAATTCCAAGAAATCCTTTTCCTAAATAAAACTGGAAACCAGGTCGATAACGGCAACGGGCTAGGTGACAACTCGTTTGGCCTTCTGACGAGTCATTCCTTGCTTTACATTAGTCATCCACAACATAGCACCCAGTCGTGGCAATGGGTCACCTAATGACTCGCCGTTCTTGAGCACGAGTCATTAAGTCCCTCGTGGACTGACTCCTTCAAAACTCCAGTGCACTTAACTGATGGTTTCAGTGACCTGCCAATGAGTCGTTTCATCTCATGACGAGTCTTTATGTCTGTCATCAACTTCACTGGCCACTTTATTGAAATTTTCTCTTCGATTCCCATCAATTGACCTCATGACTCGTTACCAGTTGTAACGAGTCGTTCCTCCAACTCGTCAAGTACACTGCCTTACTTCGTCCAAACTCCAACTTTTACCCACGCCTTAAGAAACGGGTCGTGCCTCCTGCCAATGACTCGTTAAGTGCCTGGTAGTCACCTTTCAGTTATTTTTAGCATTAATTTGACAAAATTCTCTTCCAAACCTGTTTTCCTACTCATTAAGCACAAATCACATCATACCCATATAAACATATCTGGAATGTACATAATTTCTTGGTTTTAAGCATTGAAAGTGCCGTAAAATCACGGCACATCAACACCCTCAACTTAGAACTTTTGCATGTCCTCAATAAAAAACAAAATAAAATAAAACAAACTAAACTAATTCGACGCTTCAATCGGAAGAACTCTAGAAAACTTACAACATTCATTTTTATACATCAAAATCAAATTTTCTAACCCCTCCCTCATCGTATCAACTCAAAACACTATACATATGAAAAATTTCCAACCATAACACAAAGGAATTGAAACATGGCAAAATACTGTCACCTGCAACCATGCACATAAATCTATAACACTGCCCCAGATAATTTGCAGATGATGTTGTTAACCAAATGCTCTCACCGCAAAGAAGTCCCACACCCACACATGTGTATATGATTATCTCAATATATTTCTCTTGGGACTAGGTAAGATCCACTCACTCTTGCAAAGAAATTCAAATTGTGTGTATACAATACCATACGCTTGCCTTTACTTTCAATACCTTGATTTTCGAATAAGTAGCTAGGATCACTCTAGGGCTTTCTAGGCTTGTAACATAGGCTCAGGTTTCGATATGGTACATATGGATTTAGTAGCTCAACCCTCCTTGGCACTACGCCTTTTTACTCCACTTTTCACCTTTATTTCTATTTTCTCCCTTTTTCCCTTTTTCTGCTTTTCCTTTTCTTTGCTTTAGACACTACGGATGTGATTTCTATTTATTCAACACTCATTGATGTCACATATTATTTCTCTTTTCTTTTCTTTCTTTTTTTGACAACAATTTCTATTTTTTTTCATCATGTATACCACATCCGCTCTTTTTCTTTTTCGTTACCCAATTTTTCTTTCCACCCGACTCTTCTTAATCACCCCTATAATAGCCACCCTCAACTTAGGCGATTTTTCTGAGGTGAGATTCACAATGTCCAAGGAGGGACCAGGGCCAAAACAGGTTCATTTATAATAAAATCAGGCAGGTAAGTTGGTGTAAATGAAAAGAAAGGTCAATTTAAGCTCAAACATTTGGATCAAGGGATTTTTATTCACTTCTGGTAGGTCTTTTAGGCTAAAGTGTACTTATAAATCAAAAATGGCCTATGATCCTTTCCTAGTTTCCTATCCTATATCTCGGTACGACTGACCAAAAAAGTTCTAGATTGACACACACAACCGAATTCAGCTATTAAACCTCACTTCATAAATAGCACGGTCAACATCAGCACTTCCACCAATTTCTAGTTCAGGTACAGCCATATAGTAATAAACAAGTTCTACCTAAACATGCCGGTTCTACTAGATATGGAACACCCGAGGGGAAAGATATCCGGCAAGAAAAACCCTCGGGTTATGTTCAGCAAAATAGAATGCACAGGCGTCCTTCCCCACCCCCATCAAGAAAGCACGCATCTTTCCCGACGCATATATATACAAGACAAAAACTAAGGGAATAGGAAACATACCTGTGCGGCCTAGGTGTTAGCTACCTGGTCGGTGGAGGGTGTAGATACGCCTCCAATGTCTAACTCCAATATTGCCAGCTTGACCCGGCACTTTTTCAGATCCAACTGAGCTCGTTCCTTGTCCACTAGCTCTCTCTACCTTAGTCTCGGCTCTCGGTCGAGCCTCCTCTCTCGATTCATGCAGCGCTCTCTCCATCTCACCCCTGTCCCATTTTTGCTGACGGAGCAATGACACATCATCATCAACACTTGCCTCCTCACGAGGCCTCTTCCTTTATCCTGCATCGCCGGCTCCTCCATGATGAAATCAAAAATAGGTGGCAATTCCTCTTCAAGCTCATCATCTATAATGGGGAGTACCGGTGGAGGTACCGCAACTACTTGTCGTGCGGCCAAGTCCAGCACTTCGGATCGTAGTGCTCCTAGCTCTGAGTGCCATCGGGATAACTCCGACACTTGTAACTGTGCAAGGAGCTCATCCATCCTTCTCTCAACAGCGTCCAGTCGCCCATGCACTGAACTGGACAGTGTCTCCAACTCCTTTGACGCCCACGACTTAACCTGCTCCATCAAGACATTGACCTGTAGAGCCGTGAGTGCCTGCTGCTTCTTGGACTTAGCTAGCCGTCTAGCCATATCAACCAAAATTTCCTGTGAGACCGTGACTAGGCCAGCTGTGGTGGCTTGTGGAGGTGCAACTGGTGGTCTCGGGCCTGCTATGGCAGATGAAGACTCAAGAACATCGGTAGGTGTGGAGGTATCTGCTGCATCTGTAGCCTCAGCCTAGCTACCTGTCTCTCTGTCGTCCGTAGGCTCAGCTGCCAACTCAGCGAACTGTGCTGCATCAGTCTGCATCTCACGACCAAAAGCCTCTACTAATATTGTCTCTACCACGGATGTAGCTGCCTGAGTCCTTGCCTTCAATACTGGGTTTGTATCATCCTGAATCAAACCGATATTAGTAATCTTATGCAACACCATTCCCTGGTCCACTGATGGAAAAACTGGCACCTTTGACACCTGACATAGTCTATCAATAAAATATGGAAATGGAATGGTAGTGCCGTCATTGATCGCCCGCTCTCGAATCTCCTCTTCAATATATCGCGGGAAGTTGATGGAATGCCCCTCCATTATGCTAGCTACCAAAGCTGCTCTGTCAGGTGAAAGTACATTGTCATTGCTGGTTGGTACAAGCTTGTGTCACACTAGTGACCACCAAAACTTTGTCTAAAAATTCAACGTGGCTTTCTTTATCTGCGACTTTGTACCATGTAGCCATTCTACCGGTGGACCTCTCGTAGAAATAATCCTGGACAACCAAGTGTACTGCTGAATGCGCTCCTAGCTATTCAACTTCTTTGGTTTGACTTTTTTCAGCTCAGACAGCCTATGATGAAATTCTGCTGTGTTCGACGGAGCCTGATAATCCGGCCCATACAACATTCTGGAGATCGTCCGCTTAGAAATATCAATTGGAATCTCTCTCACTAGCACCTGAGTCAATGCGGGCCTCTTCTTCCAATCCTGGCCCCCTAATGCCAACCACTACAAGTTGGCTCGATATGCTGCATAGAACTCTCAAACTAAACACGGGCTATAGCTGCCTGAAGACTCGGTCAACCAACCGAACTTGTATTTATCAAAAACTGCCTGTAGCTCTGGGAGATCTTTAAGCCTTGTGGTTACCATCCTTTGCTCCTCATATATACTCCTCTTCGGATGGCCTTTTTCATTGGGAGCAATATCTCAATTCTATATAGCCCGCATGCCATGGACACACCATCTCCGTACATTTCTTAGTTGCTTATTTGATGTGTCCGAGGTCTCGTCAGCTTATAATCAAAATCCCCTCGCTGGGCATGCGATTCATCAACTCTCTCAGTGTTTTGCCCAGCTGTGGAAGCCTCAGGAACAAGTGTAGCAGCAGCCCTAACACTCTCATCAGTGCGGTTAGGTGGATCTCTTGTAAGTGGAGTGGGAGTATAAACCAGGGCTATCGGATTTGAACTTGGTTGAGCCCTATCCCTGGTAGATCTCCTCACTAGCTACTCCTCCGCTACATCATATTCCTCCTCAGAACCACTCGACGTGTCAGAGGATAATGGATCATCACGTAGTCTACGGTACGAGGGTTGACTGCGCTCAGGTTCTTGCTTCTTGGCTGGACCGTTCTTTGGTGTACCTCTGGGAGCCATTGTACCTATGGAAACAATGTTAATGTGCAAGATGATATGAAACAGAAAATATTTCTGGGCTGGTGCCTAGTGGTCCTGACGGGTGACTAAATGAGTCGTTGCCACTGGAAATGACTCGTGAGGTCACTCGTCGTCTGAGATTAGCCTTTCTTCAAGTTGGTCCAGTGTACTTAACGACTGGTCCCAACGAGTCGTTTCCAAAGGAAACAAGTTGTTAGGTCACTCGTTAGGTACACTATCTATTATCTTAATTTTACCACTCAGGACGAGCTACAAAACGAGTCGTTTGGTGATCCAACAACTCGTGATGTAGCTCGTGCTCAAGAGTTTAACTTCACACTATTCAACTTCATCTTCTTCCTAAGTTTCAATTCTACAAGCACAGAGATTCACAATAAAAAATCAACCCAAGTGACATTCAATCGAAATTTAAATCTTCCTAGGGTTTATGTTCATAAAGAGGCACAGATATTCACACTGTTAATCTAAATAAATTCAAGTTCAACATGGGTCCTAACAATTCTTGTTTTAAATGCAACAATATATGAATTTTCATGGGGAAGACTACTTACAATTTGACTGGTTAGAGATGCAGTGCAATTTCTTTTTTATGATTCTGCTTCAGTGAATGGGGCGTGCAGTGAAGAAGGTGATTTCAATGGTGTTTTCGATGGGGTTGTGTGTTGAAGGAGAAGAAGAGAAGAGGGAAAATTTGAAGCTTTGTATGTGTGTGAGTTTAATGGGGAGTATTAAATGAAATCGGGTTCTGTTGATTTTAATTTAAAAATTTTCCCAATTTCAGTCATGGGTCGGGTTAGGTTAACTTACTTGGGACCTAACGAGTCAGGTGATGACTTGTGGTGTTACCCAATGTGTCGTTTCCTGAGTCGTGGTCCTTGGACCGGTGTAACTTCCAGACGGGTCACTTAACGACTCATTTGGTAACCCAACGATTCGTTGAGTGAGCCTTTATCACCCTTTTTATTTTAATTAAGTCTTGGTTCTAGTGTACCTGATGGGGGACTAAAAGATTCGTTCCTTGGAGAAACAACTCGTGAAGTCACCCGTTGCTCCCTTATTTTCTGCAGTTCCCTTAACGAATTGGCTTAACGAGTCGTCAAGTCAAATGACGACTCGTTTTGTGATTTTTCTACACCAAAACTGAAGTTCTAGTTTTTTGGTTCCAACTTCAGATTTTCCATCTTATTCACCTGCACCCATTAACAAACCTTAACACTAATTTTTCTTACATTTACAACATTGGTTGCCTCCCAAGAAGCACTTGATTTAACGTCGCGACACGGCATGGGTGATTTGGCTACTTAGACTTCACCAGAACACCTCCATGGGTTGCCTCCCATGCAGCGCCTGATTTAACATCGCGGCATGATGCAAGTCTCTTGAGTTACTCAGACTTCACTCAGAGTCCACAAGTCTACCAGTTTGAGTTCCTCACTTCTCCCCAAATAAGCTTTTACCCGCTGACCATTTACCTTGAACCACTTTCCTTCATGATTTTCCAATTTGATTGCCCCATGGGAGAAAACTTGGACCACTCGATAAGGTCCCAGCCACTTAGACTTCAACTTTCCAGGAAACAACCAAAGTCTAGAATTAACCAAAAGTACCATATCACCCGGGCTTAATTCTCTTTTCTTCATTTTCTGGTCATGCTGAATTTTCATCCTTAGTTTGTAAATTTCAGAACTCTCATAGGCTTTCAAACGAAATTCATCTAACTCATTCAACTGATCAAGCCTCATGTTCATAGCTTCATTCCAATCCAAATTCAGCTTCTTGAGTGCCCACATAGATTTATGCTCAAGTTCGACTGGGAGATGACATGCTTTACCATAAACAAGCTGTTACAGAGACATACCTATAGTAGTCTTGAGGGTGGTCCAATAGGCCCATAAAGCATCATCTATCTTTCTAGCCCAATCTGTTCGGTTTGCATTCACAGTCTTCGCCAAAATAGTCTTTATCTCCAGTTGGTGACTTCAACCTGCCCACAAGACTGCGGATGATAGGGTGTGGCTGTTCGCGGCTTTTGTAACTACACGCAAGTGCACGTGGTCGAACAAGTAGTAAATGGCTTAAGTAAGCCAAGTATCGATCCCACAGGGACTGAACTAAGGTAATAGTTAACTCAAGTGTTAATGAACGATATCTTCTGAATGCAGACAACCAAAGAATTAATATTTTGAGAGTAGAGTTTCCTAATTTATACGAATCTAAGACAAAATTATAAAGTGAGTCTGAACTATAGTTATGA
>JACEIK010006606.1:41747-57935 GCA_018107945.1 Datura stramonium | reverse complement strand
GGGCGCTGCATTACTTGCCTGCAGGTACAAATAGTCGAGGAGCAGATCCCTCGTAGTTTCAATCAGCCGCACAGAGCTATCAGCTCCTTTCTTTCGGAGTTGTGTGTCAGAGGTTTACTTCTTTTGTTTGTACAATATGGTTAGGCCGGGGCCCTGTCCCGACCATCTTATTACTCCTAGAGGCTTTTAGATTATAACTTTTCCCTGTGGTTAGATGTATCGGCCGTGTGGGGCCGTATTTGATTTAGATTATGGGTGCAGGCTGTGTGGGGCCTTGTTTAGATGTTTATTTTTCACAGGTTGCTATAGGCCTTGTCGGCCGGGGGTTGCATTTGCAGCCGCTATATAACCCGTTGTTTTCTTGATTCTAGAGTTAGAGACGGCCTTGCACCAAAGGTGCTTAGGCTTAGTTAGATTAACAGTCCAGATCCTAGTAGGGCACCAGGTGCTAGTCATGCCTCCCAAGGTAGGGCATGACACCTACTTTTATGAACTCTTTATGTATTTTTAACTATCCGTTTTACTAACCTTGGATACTCAGTACATTTCAAGTACTGACCGCATATCTATGCTGTATCCTTTCATGATACAAGCTCCGACATTCAGGTTAAGCCCCGCCATTAGCCTGATCCTCAAAGTTTGCATCCCCCAGCCAAAGTTGGTGAGTCCTCATCCTTCGAGGACCCTTGTTCAGTGTTTTCAGTTTCAGTCCTTAGTGAGTTAGTTGGGGTCTTGTCCCATCAACTCGTCAGTATATAGAGGCCTATCAGACATAGTATGTATTTAGCTTAAAAATTGTATTATTTAGATGTTCAGACGTTATTATGTTTTCAGACTTTCGCTATTATGTATGTTAGACTTCCGCATCATTATGTTGAATTTTTGATGTTATGTTCATTCCATGGGTCTACTTGGAGGCTTTCAGGGTTTCTTGTCCCGTGTCTCGATCCGGGTCTTTGTTCGGGTTATGACAAGAGCTTAGATGCCGCCTCAACTAGCTCGCTCTAGTGGGCAGAGCCTTCCCAAGCTTGTTAAGACAAGGAATGACGACGTGGTGTGATATCACTCGTGAGACCCCATAGGGTTAGACATGAATATATACCTATGATGGCACGTAGTTTTCAGACTTGGGGTTTGGTTGAACCCCGGGCCTACTCGATGCTATACACCACTCCCAAAAACATGCGCATGACTCATAATTAATATTGTGGAATCATACAAGAAATTCATTAGCTAGTTTGAATCATGAGATACGTGAACATGCTTGAATTACGTGAACTAGCCATATAAGAAGGGCCCGTGAGTCGGCTCTAGTCATAAACTTGATAATCGTAAAAGTCATGTATACTTGAGAAAATCCTCATACTTGAAATTTATAAATTCATGAATGGTTCTTGTAAAAGTCATACATCATGATCATTATATATAACTTAAAACTTGGGAATTAATATCATAAGAAAATCATGGGATTTCAATAGAAAAAGGAATTTAACCCTAGAAGTTCCTAATCATGCTTGATAGAAATTTCATGGTAAACTTGATAAAATTACAAGACCCACTCATAGATTCATTGATTTGATCAAGATAGCTAAACCAATAGGAGATTCATGAAAGAATTCAACAATACCCAATAAAGCCCTAGAAATTTGAAATTAGGGCATGGGGATGGGAGATCATGATTTCAATTGGAGAAGGGGCATGAGGGTGGAAGAAACCCTTCATTGTTAACCCCTTATACCTTTAATCGCTGATTCTTGACTTAGCTTGAAATCCAATGAGGATTGAAGAGGATGAGAGTGAAGAATCCTAGATTGCTCTTGCTAGCCTTGAGAGGTTTTGATCTTGAATTTAGAGGTTTAGGAGTAAAATGAGAGTCCTAGGGTTATTATCCCCCCTTAAAGTACTCCTTTCCTAGATTAAAACGACGTAGTTTAGGATTTAGGAGCTTAGAAATTAAGAAAAATACCCTTACTACGTCTAGAAAATGGCCACTGCCAGGTAGAATGACTCATTCAACGGGTCGTTCTACCATACCACGACCTATTGTATCCATCCATCACCAACGAAACCTTATTCCCCAGTTCTCAGATCTCCAAACAACAACTAGACAGGACGGGTCGTTACTTGCAACAATGACCTGTCATTCCCTCTCGTCGTCACAATTGACACCTTGCATTGCTTCTGGAATCTTCCCAATGGACCTAAATTACAGGTCATACCTCTTGACGACGGGTCATTGAATCAATATGTTATTACTATGCCAAACTTCCAACTTCTCCGCTTTCCACGGGTACAAACCACGACTCATTGTTTCCTACAACGGGTCATATCATGACTCGGTATTTCCTACAATGGGTCGTACCATAACTCGTACTATCTATCCTAGACACACCAGAAATGTATAATGACTCCTGACCACGGCTCGTTCTAGGGACCTAGATGTCATATTGTGACTTGTCGTCCCAGACCTTCTTCTGCAGTTATGGACCACAACTCCCAACCATGATCCGTTACTCAAGACCATGACACATTGTACGAGTCGTTCTGAGAAAATTTTTAGACTTTTTCTATTCTTAGGAAATTTTGGGGTATTATATTATCTCCTCCTTGGGAACATCCGACCTCGAATGTAGGTTAAGCATACTGAAAGATGGGGAAGGAACTGCAATATGAAAATTGAACAATTAAAGATGAAAACTGACTGAGTGATTGGCTCTTGTCTGGAATACACGACTGAACTAAATTCATAAAACATACATTCATGCAACGACATGAAAGGTGTTGCACCTCGTAAGTTCCTATCATTTAACCAATGCGTGCATACGTATATTGAGAGTTTTGGGACACGATGCATGCAGGAGAAGGCTCGAGGGAGGACTGCGTGAGTATGAAACTGATCGAGCAGGAGGTCGAACCCAGAGGAAATGCGCAAGTGGCGCCGCACCACACACCCCACCTCGGCGCAGAGTGCGGCGCGTCGTGACTCAGCCCTGGCCCAATGGGGGGCGCGCCACGGGCCCCGTGCACCACCTCCCACCTATATATATTTAAGTGTATGTTTGGTGAATCATTTTAAATATATCCCTAATGAAGAGCAAAAACAAGGGAGAGTATTTCACGAGGGTTTCATCAATTTTTGCCATATGACACCATAAACTCCATTCAAATGCAAATTCATCTTGGATTACGAGTTTCAAGCTTACAAGAAACATCCCTGCTGAGTTATTTCTTGAAAATTTTCTCGGAGTACTGGAACCCCGCAGAGTAAAAGTTGCCGGAATCGCTTCTAATCGAGTCCTAAGAAACTACAACTGATAGGCAAGCATTTATATATTCTAAACACTTGGGAATTTGTGAGTTTTCGGTCGAATTAAACAGTGTTGAGTTATAGTTAATTTTATCGAAAGATATCATTGTTTGTTGAGTCTTAGTATTGAAATAGCCTTATTCTCTCAGCGTAAGGGATACAATTTGGTGAAATCACCGGCTTCATGATGGAACTATTTAGGGTAAATGAAAATCTACATTTGAGGTATGTTAAGGATTATCTCTTTATAAAGTTATTCTCGTCGTGTAGTGATATGACCTATGCGCATGAAAGTAGATAATAATCTAGTATGTTGTAATTAGCTGCTGCTAGTAGATAATGATCTTATATAATGTGATTAGCTGTTGCTAGTAGATAATGATATTATATGTTGTAATTAGATGCTGCTAGTAGATAAGGATTATGTATGTCGTGGTTAGCTGCTATGAGACATAACGAGATTATACCATAGTATCCCTCATCGGGAAAGGGTATGTTAAGTATGACTAACACTGGGTGTGCCATAGAGAGTTCCCCGTTCACTTGTTTACCATTTATAAGTATTCTGATGTTTTGATGTCGTGCTAAGGCCTTAGAAGTTTATGGTTAGCTATTGGGCCTGACTTGGAAAGTTGGACAGCATGGGCTGTAACCGGGCGATATAACTTTCAATTTGACACCTATATTGTCAGTAAAGCTCCTCTAGAGGCCATTGGCCTACCTTGATTCCTTCGGGACTAGAATTAGAATAGGGTGTCCTTACCATCAAGTCAGTGGCACCAGGGTTGCCTAGTGAACTAAGAGACAACTTCCATATGATTGGCTACCGTCAGTGACCATTAGTTTCAGAAGACTCAATGCTTGTCCTACAGGTCGCTCAGGAAATAACTCAAGTTATTATAAGTCTGATAGACTAATTTCTACCCTAAGAAAGGCACCTTATTAGTAGTAATGTGAGGCCAGCGTCCCAGGTTACTCTTGCAGATGCCCAGGTACATGTTCCCGTGAAAGGCTAGGTCCAAATATACTTGCCTACGTAGCTATGAACCATCCATAGGAGCCATATGAAGTCTGAACAGACTAAGTTAGGGTCCAAAGGGACTAGAACTAGAGTATCATAGTGTTACTTTCAGGCTAAGAGTTATAGTAAGCTTCTTGTGGAGAGTTAGAGCTGACTGCTTAGGAATGTATCCGGTTGGTAGCATCCCTGTAGCCGTCCCAAGCAAAGAAACCATATAGACAGTTGCCTATGACATTGTTGTTCACTTATGAACTATCATTGTCCTAGCATGACCTTCAAAGTATTTCTTAGGCCACTCTGGACCTCGCCTTATTTTGCCTAGGCTGTCAGAGTTTGCAAACATTGCCAGGACGCCTTCCGTCATGTGTAGGCACTTGGGGTATGCTTGTTGGCAGTTATATAGACTGTTTCAGGGGCAAGTAGTGGTTGTGTGAGGCCTAAGGGGATAGTTATGCCTTTTGAGGGGCTAGATTGAGGCTAAAATGTAGTACTTCGGGCGGGAGTGACCCCACCTAGGATATCCTTTCATTGACCAACCTCAGGGTTACTAACTGTGTCATCGCTTACGGGGATGTAGATCGCTCAAAGGAGCTACGTGATTTTGCTCAGAGGAGCTATGTGATGTCCGAAGGGACTATATTCAGACCTAGAAGGACATATTTATGTCCATCCACGTATGGACCTCTTTTTATGTAGTACTGGCATTACTGACCCTCCGTCGAGCCTTGTGGGTCCAGGGTGCAGTTACAGGAGCCTAGCGTGCTTAGTTGCAGACCTAGAGGCCAGGTAGGTTGGCTATTGTACCATTAGAATTATAAGGACCTTGTTAGGGGTATATAGATTGAATTGTACTTGCCAAGGCTTATAGGGCCCCTGGTAGGTTATTTCTATGTTGCTTACAACATCCAGGCTTATGGTGGCTAAGTTAGGTTCTTAGTTTAATTCCTGCTTGTTAGATATAGTTTATGGATGTGTAGCCATGCAACTTCAGCTCATATTCTATAGTGATGTACTAGATGCAGGTTATGGATAAGAAGGCTTACAGGTTAACTTCTGCCCCTTCTTTCTATTTACTTTCAGTTCTTTATCAGCTTCTATCCAACTTTTATTACTGCCTTACATATTCGGTACATATTGTATTGACGCCCACGCATAGGGAGGTGTATACTTGCCGGCAGGTTTAGACAGACAGGGTTCAGGGGTTCCGTTAGCATCTATTTGGAGTCAGCAGATTGTCTGATCCTTTCGTTCGGAGTTGCTAGGTAGTGGAAGTTTTCTCTTTTAGTTGTATAGTTTTGGATAGGTCGGGGCCCTATCCCGTCCACTACTCTACTCTTAGAGGCTTGTAGACTACAATTTTCAGTTATATGATTGTTGTTGGTTGTGTAGGTCCTACGTATGTATATTTTTCATGTTGTCCCTATGGGGCCTAGTTTATATAGTCAGTTAGCAGCCTTGTTGGCTATAGTATGAATATAATGCGCTTTTTCCTTTTGTTATAACTAGATAGCATGGCGGTCCTACCGGCTCGCATAGGATCCCTTTATTGTTTTATTGGCTGGGGTTAGCTGTTTTCTTTTATAGGTGTTGCGTGGCCTTGTTGGCCCGAGGATGTGTTTAAAATTGATATATAACAGTTTGTTTTCTTAGTTTTGAGTTGCTGGCAGGCACCAAAGGCGCATATGCCCAGCCAAGTCAGCCCAAGTCCCACTATGGCATTAGGTGCCAGTCATGCCTCCCAAGGTGGGCGTGACAAACTTTGTATCAAGTAACGTTGTATCCTATGGAGTCTGCAAGTCGTGTCTAGTAGAGTCTTGTTTATAAATGTGTTGTGCACCACATTTTATAAGCAGTAGGCTACGAGGCATGATAGTTTTCTTACCCTTCTTCTTCTCAGATCATGCTATAGAGCGAAGCTATATAGGGTTGAATCCCTAAGATTTCCTTAGTATGTCTGTCTAGAATAATGTTGCAGACTACAGCAAGTAGCAAGTCAGATACAGAAGCAGGAGAGGGTACCAGCAAGGTACCATAGATAGAGGACAGCCCAGCCTGAGGGTGAAGGAGAGGCATTCTTTTAATCTCCCCAGCATCTCCCGAGGCACCAAGAACCTTATAAGATAATAGACATGCCAACATCGTTCTCAGTTCTTTCTACACCCTCGGAATAAGAGGTCAGGAGTGTAGTATATATTTTTTGGTTTATTTAGTAAATACTCAGTATTAGACAGAGGTACAAGTTAGTATTAGATTACTTGAAAGGCACGAGGGATTGTGAAATTATGAGACTCTCATCTCCAGCATTTTAGAGTTTGTTGAGTCTCGTACCTTAGCTCCACCGTAGTACGATATGGTTAACTCTCGCCTCCCAGCCTTCCTCAATACATCAGAGAGCGTAAGTATTGACGTCATGTTGCCAAGAGTAAATGGTAAAGGAGGGCTAGGGCCATTGATTCTTGGGGGGGAGAGGTGTTAGAAGAGTGGTCAAGACCCCTAGTACTTAAATAAGCTACACAAACCTTCACTACAGTAATGATTAGGATGACAGGTAAGATTTCTAGGAGTAGTTAGGTATAGGTGAGAGTCCATAACCAGTAGGCTCCCAGTAATAGTAAAGCTTAGGTCAGCAATAGACTAATCCCACCACAGTGTGTAGATGGCTATAGGGGATACCTGGAGAATAAAGCCTACGACACCCAGCCTATTATGTTAAAGGAAAGAGAGATTATATCATGGGAACCGACCCGAGTGCGGGCCAGGATGATAAAGGTTAAGAGACTTGGCCAGTAGTATCATTGCCAGTGTAGTGCATCAGGAACGAACCCCAGATCTCAGCCTATAGAAGTATGGGGAAGGCATGAGTATCTAGCTCTAGAGGAGAACAAAACCACCTCCAGGCTGTAGCGGGCTAATAGAGCTTGGAATCGCCACTGAATTTCGAAAAATAAGCATCAGGATGACATCTAAAGGGTAGTGAGTTTGTGACCTAGAATACTGCGGTATCACCTTTAGTTGTGGAGGCCAAGGACTAGCGGTACAAAGATCCTAGCCTAGAATAGCCCAGAGACAAGGCCAATAGGGAGTCATTGGCCTGCGAGATAATAGGGGACAGAGTCTTGAGACCCAGAGGTCAACTCTGTGTTCCAAATGTGGCAGGGCTTCATTAGTAAACTGTAGTAAAGGTACACCATGTCTGTTATTCCCTCCACCCCGATTTGAGGAAAACGCATTAGGTTATAAAAGAAACCTACTGAAGACAAGGGAAGAAGAAAGATATATTGAGTTGTAGCACAAGGCTCCAATGGCCAGCAGGGAAAGGCCAGATATCAAAAACTAGGCAGGCTAATTCAGGAGATAGTCGTGCCTGCGAGGAAGGGGGAAGTAGTCAGTATGAATATAACTATAGGCTTACCTCGTACTAAGTGTAAATTTGACCCTATTGGAGTCATTATTGAAAGGCTAATGAGATCAACTCATTTCTTGCTGGTAAGAATTATGTTTCAGCTAAAGATTACACTAAATTGAATACTGAAGAAATACTCCGGCTATATGATGTCCCAGTGTCGTTAAATTTTGACAAAGGGGCACAACTCACAACTAGGTTTTGGAAAAGGTGTCAAAAAGGATTAATACGTAAGCTAAGTTGAGTACAAATTCTCGTCCCCAGATGAGTGGCCAAGCAGAGCACACAATTTAGATGCCTGGAGATGCGTTACGGGTGGAAGTGCAGGTATGAAGCAGGTAAATTAGGGATAACTGAACCGGGCATACTACATCAGTTGGGGGGAAGAGTTAAACTTATAGAAGATATGTACTTGAAGCCCAGGGTTGTCAGAAATCTTATTCTAACGAATGTCATAGAGAGTTAAGGATTGAAGTAGTGACCGTGTATTCTTGAAAATTTTGCCAACAAAGGGCGTTGTGAGATTTGGCGAGAGGGGTAAGATCAGCGATAGATTTGCTAGGCTATATGAATCCTCAAGTGGACTATGAGTTAGAGTTGTGTTTGGAGGCTAGGATCAATTCATCAACGCTATGCAAGCACGTAGGAAACCTTTTCTCAGGTTGACCCAATCGGGATACTCAGGTTACAGAAAAGCTGTCCCACGAGGAGACTCCAATAGTTATATTAGATCGTCAGGTTCATTGAGGCTATCTTGAGAACCAAAGATGTATCCTAGTAAAGTTTTATGGAGGAACAGAAAGGCAGAAGGAATTGATTGGGAAGTTAAGGATGACGCGAAGTCTGGATATCTTTAGTTGTTCCAGGCTCTACAATGACAGTACACAAACTTAGACAATTTCAATGAAGGCAAGATAATTTTCAGGTGTTATATAGTGCCCTTGTTGCTATTATTATCAGTAGTTGTTCGCTTTTATGCTATGGAGTTATGTGGTGTCATTTCTTGTAGCGTCCTGTGAGATGCATATGTTGGACTTTTCTACATTTTAGGTTCACGGATAGTCCATGCTACAGAGGAGACTCTATCAAAAATTTTCCAGCAATCGCTAAAAGAGTTGAGTCTCCTAAAAATTAGATTACATTCGAGGAAGAATGTTCCTAAGGGGGGGATGATATAACACCACATAAGTTTCTATTGTTTTACCGATGTGTGTGTACGTATGTTGAGATTTTTGGAGCATGAAGCATGTGGGAGAAGGCCCGAAAGAGGATTTCGTGAGTATAAAACTAATCGAGCAGGAGGCTGAACCTAGAGGCAAGGCGCAAGGGGCGTTGCGCTGAACACCCCACCCCAACATAGGGATCGGTGTGTTGCGCCTTAGCCCTAGCATATGTTTGGAGAATCATTTTAAATATCTCCCAAATGAAGACCAGTGACTATGGAGAGTATTTCATGAGGGTTTCATCGATTTTTTGCCAGATGACGCTGATAAACTCTGTTTGAATGCAATTTCATCTTGGATAACGAGTTCCAGGCCTACGAGAAATGTCCCTACGGAGTTATTTCTTGGAAATTCGCTCGGAGTATTGGAACCCCGCCGAGTAAAAGTTTACAGAATCACTTCTAATCGAGTCCTAAGCGACTACAAGTGATAGATAAGCATTTCTACCTTCTAAACTCTTGGGAATTTGTGTGTTTTTGGCCGAATTAAACAGAGTTGAGTTATGGTTAATATTATCGAAAGATATCATTGTTTGCTGAGTCTTAGTATTGAAATAGCCTTATTTTATCAGAGTAAGGGCTACAATTTGGTGGAATCACCGGCTTCAGGAGGAACTATTTGGGGTAAACAAAAATTGGCATTCGAGGTATGTTAAGGCTTATCTCTTCGTCATATTCTCGTCGTATAGTGATACGACCTATGCCCTCAAAAGTAGATAATAATCTAGTATGTTGCGATTAGCCGCTAGTAGTAGATAATGATCATATATGATGTGATGCTGCTAGTAGATAATAATCTTATATGTTGTAATTAGCTACTGCTAGTAGATAAGGATTATGTATGTCGTGGTTAGCTGCTATGATACGTATTGAGATTATACCATAGTATCCCTCATCGGGAAAAGGTATGTTAAGTATGACTAACGTTGGTTGCGCCATAGAGAGTTCCCCATTCACCTATTTACCATTTAGAGGTATTCTGATGTTTTACTGTCGTGCCAAGGCCTTAGAAGTTTATGGTTAGCTGTTGGGCTTGACTTGGCAAGTTGGACAGAATGGGTCATAACCGGGTGATATAACTTTCAATTTGACACCCATATTATCAATAAAGCTCAACCAAAGGCCGTTGGCCTACCTTGACGCCTTCGGGGCTAGAATTGGAATAGGGTGGCCTTACTTTCGAGTCAGTGGCACCAGGGTTGCCTAGTGAACTAAGAGACAACTTCCACATGATTGGCTACCGTCAGTAACCGTTAGTTTCACCGACTCAATGCTTGTCCTACAAGTCGCTCAGGAAACCACTCCTGTTGTTACAAGTCTGATAGACTAGTCGCTTCCCTAAGAAGGGAACCTTATTAATCGTAAAATGTAAGGCTAGCATCCCAGGCTACTCTTACAGATGCCTAGGTACATGTTGCCGTGAAAGGCTAGGTCCAGATATACCTGCCTACGTGGCTATGAACAGTTCAGAAGAGCCATATGGAATCTGAACAGATTAAGTTAGGGTCAAAAGGGACTAGAACCAGAGTATCACAATATTACTTCCAAGTTAAGAGTTATAAAGCTTCCTGTACAGAGTTAGACCTGAATGCTTAGGAACGTATTCAGTTGGTAGCAACCCTATAGTCGTCCCTAGCAAAAGAACCATATAGACAGTTACCTACGACCTTGTTGTTCACTTATGAACTATCATTGTCCTAGCATGACCTTCAAAGTATCAGTTAGGCTACTCCGTACCTCGCCCTATTCTTCCTAGGCCGTCAGAGTTTGTAAATGTTGCCAGGATCCCCCCGTCAGGTGTAGGAACCTGGAGTGTGCCTATTAGTAGCTATATAGACTATTTCAGGGGTGAGTAGTGGTTGAGTGAGGCCTAAGGGGATAGGTATGCCTTTTGAGGGGGCTAGATTGAGGCTAAAATGTAGTACTTCTAGGGGGAGTTACCCAACCTAGGATAGCCTTTCATTGACCAACCTCAGGGTTACTAACTGTGTCGTTGCCTACAGGGCTATAGACCGCTCAGAGGAGCTATGTGATATCTCTTAGAGAAGCTATGTGATGTCCAAAGGGACTATATTCAGGCCTAGAAGGCCATATTTATGTCCATCCACGTATGGACCTCTTTTTATGCCGTACGGGCATTACTGACCCTTTGTCGAGTCTTCTGGGCCTAGGGTGCAATTACAGGAGACCAGAGGGCTCTGACACAATTACCGGAGCCCAACGGGCTCAGTTGTAGATCCAGAGGCCTGGTACGTTGGCTATATTACCAGTAGAATCATAAGGACCTTTTTAGGGGTATATAGATTGAATTGTACTTCCCAGGGTTTATGGGTGCCCTAGCAGGTTATTTTTGTGTTGCTTGCACCTTCCAGGCTTATGGGGGCCAGGTTAGGTTATTGGTGTTATACCTTCTTGTTAGATATAGTTTATGGATGTATAGCTGTTCAGCTTCAGCTCATATTCGTGTAGTGATGTACTAGATACAGGTTATGGATAAGAAAGCTTACAGGTTAACTTCTGCCCCTTCTTGCTATTTACTTTCAGTTCTTTATCAGCTTCTATCCAGCTTTTATTACTTCCTTATGTATTTGATACATATTCTACTGACGCCCACGTATGGGGCGCTGCATACTTGCCAGCAGGTTTAGACAGACAGGGTTCAAGACTTTCGTTAGCGCCTATTTAGAATCAGCAGATTGGTTAGCTCCTCTCATTTATAATAGACAGGTAGTGGAAGTTTTCTCTTTTTGTTGTATAGTTTTGGGTAGGTCGGTGCCCTGTCTCGGCCACTACTCTACTCTTAGAGGCTTTCAAACTTCAGTTTTCAGTTAGATGGTTGTTGTTGGCCATCTAGGGCCTACGTATGTATATTTTTCATGTTTGCCATGTGGGGCCTAGTTTAGTTAGTTAGTTAGCAGCCTTGTCGGTTAAGTATGAATATGATGCCCTTTTTCCTTCTGTTATAACTAGACCGCATAGTGGTATTACCGGTCAGCATAGGATCCTTTTATTGTTGTGTTGGCTGGGTTAGCTATTTTCTTTTACAGGTACTGCGTAGCCTTGTTGGCCCGAGGCTGTGTTCACAACCAATGTATAACAGTTTGTTTTCTTGGTTTTGAGTTGATGGTAGGCACCAGAGGTGCATATGCTCGACCAAATCAGCGCAGGTCCTAGTTTTGCATTAGGTGCCATTCTCTCAAGGTGGGGCATGACAAATGGAACTTAGAGACACTAACTTGACGTGAAATTGAATAGAATTCTAAGGATGGAATTTATACCTCAAGCTGGGTCAGATACCTAACATCCTCACAGGAAATGCTATCCTTCACACATATGTTCTCTACTGGAACAACTAAGGCTGAGTCACTGATGCACTTTTTCAACAGAGATACATGAAAAACTGGATGCACCAAAGCTAATTCCACTGGTAGCTCTAACTCATATGCCACCTTGCCCATTCGCCTCAAAATCCTATTAGGACCAACATATCGTGGACTAAGATTACCCCTGGATTTAGTAATGCATACATATTAAGAGGGAATACTCGTAACGTACCAGTGACCACATTGAGAGAGACTTCCTACACCTGGCGAGAAAATAGTGCATCAAACCTGTTCTGACGTTGACTGTCACCTGCACTAGAAGAGGCGCCCTGCTGAAATGGGCGAGCTGTTGGGGCTGCTGAAGAAGTAGTGGGACACAACATCTGCTATCGCCTTGTTGTCATGACCCAAACATAGGCCCGTATTTAGATATGGAACCTAGAACCATAAATGGTTCCAAGTCAACCGATGGCATGAAAATGATAACTAAAAATCAACATAAACAAAGCTGATAACTAAATTCTGAAATAGCGGAAGTTTGAATAACAACACGTCTAGTCAACAGTAGTCTCATAACACTGAATCTGAAGCTGAATATACAAATCTNAGTTCACTGCATAACTTGTTGCGAGCGGAAGTTTGAATAACAACACGTCTAGTCAACAGTAGTCTCATAACACTGAATCTGAAGCTGAATATACAAATCTATGTCTGAGAAGCCTCTACTAACTGATGAGATGCTGGGACAAGCCCCCAGCTATCTCTAAGTTTGAAACCAACTGTCATAACAATACTAAAAGATAGATGTCCTCGGAGGATGAGAACTCACCCAAGGCAGGGTCTGAACTGGAACAAAAATAGGACAAGCGATGCATTTGAGTCTGATCGCTAGGACCTATATCATGAAATGATACAACATAGAATATGCGGTCAGTATTTGAAATGTACTGAGTATGAAAAGTGAGTAAAACAGGTTGAGTAAGTATAAACTAAAATCATGTACATCATAAATCATAACATAAAAAATTCTGAGAGTAAATACTTCATGCATCATATCTGAAATCATGAATAGACATAAACTGGATCTCATAATAGAATCGAATGACCCAAAGCTGAAACTGACATTCATAAGTAAAAACTGATAACCTGATCATCGGGTCAAACCTGCTGAAGACATAATATTAGAACTGATAAACATGCATAACTGAGATCACGAGGAACAATGGGAGACTCGCCATATAAACGACATAATCACAATAGAGCTTACGTGATCCCAACTATTACACTCAGTGGGTAGATCCATCCAAAGCCTTGCCAGGGCTAAGGGAGCTATCATGATATCAGTATCAAGATAAAGGCCTATTCAGGGCAGGGAAAGCTCACAAGGGAGGTCCCAAGGTAAATGTATAATCCTATGTTGGTACATAGTTTTGAAACCCGAGGTTTTCATGAACCCCTAACCTACTCGATGGTAGACACTGCTTCCAAAAACATGCAAGGCGCTCACCATCATTTATCAATGAAACTGAAATCATACCATAAGCTGAAAAATGGGAGTAGAGACTCCAAAATCCATATGGTAAGCTGATTTATAGAGTAAAACTGAATCATGAAAACATTTATCCAAAATTTGAAGATCATGCATACTTGAAATAGACTTCACTCGTCAAAATCATAGATTTATATATGGGAAATTTGTAAACATACATACATGCTAGATACTTCATCATACTTGAAATCATCAATCATAGACTAACTTTTTCATGACCTTGCATAATTGGGCATAATCTTCTAATATTTGAAAACGTGAATTTGTGATCAATTAGTATATAAAATCTACCCATGCATCTTGAAACATGCTTTGATACATGAAGAGAATTGACCCATAAATCATAGAGAATTTCATAATTTTGGGTTAAAATCCCATAGGATCATACACTTGAATTCATGAACTTAAGGATAAAGTTGGCATGAGATTGAACGGAAGCTCCCATTCATGGCCCTACATACCTAGGTAAACTGATTCTTAACTTTACTTTTAAAGCCCAAGAGATATAGAGGAGAAATGGAAGGATTCTATGCTTGATTTTCAATGGAAAACCTCTAAACTTGCATGCATGGAAGTTGAATGAATTAAAATAGTTTAAACTCCCTTAATACACTTCTTCCAGGACTTAAAATGACGTAGCTTAGGACCTAGGAGCTTAGAATTTATGAAAATATCCTTAATAAAAATTTTGAAAAATAAACACTGCCAGTTATCACGACTCTCACCATAAGTCGTACCATGAAGTGACGACTTACGGTCACCTCCCATTGTCACCACTGGTTGTAAGACTGGATCCTGAGGATCACATCATGAATGCCTACTATGAATTGTTACATGTCATCACGGGTTATATTCCTCTTGTTGTCACTAAGCCTCAATTCTCACTGTCTCTATATTTTTACACGGGTTACAAATCATTACTCGTGGTTTCCTACCACGGGTCCTAACACCACTTGTGATAACCCATCCATACACAGAACCTCCAAACCACGACCCTTATCATGATTCGTTGTTTCCCACGATGAGTCGTACCATGATCCATCCTTTCCCAACCCTGGCGTCCCTCTGCCTCACCACGACTCTTGACCACGAGTCATTCCCATTCAACATGACTCGTGGCGTGACTCCTGGTCTGGGCATCCACCTTCAGCATTCCACTACGACTCCTCCCATGGTTCGTTACTTCTCACCACGACTCATACCATGAGTCTCTGAGGAAAAAATGTAGATTTATTTGCTAAACTCATTTCCAATTCTCTCATCTAGTCTTAGGAACATTTGGGGTATAACAATATCTCCCCCTTGGGAACATTAGTCCTCGAATGTGGGGTAAACATACGAAAAAGCTGGGGAAGGGGACTGAAATCTCAAATACTAAACATCTGAAGCTGAAAACTGACGGCGTGATTGACTCCGGACTGAGATACATTACTGAACCGAATTCATGAATCATACATATATGCACTGACATAAAGGAAACTGAGAGACATGAACTAGACATGAAACTGAATAGATTACTAAGGGGGAAACTAATATCTCATGCTGATATTGAGTCGGAAGGGAATAAATACGGATATCTAGTCATCATATCTGCTTTGGCCTCCCAGGTAGCTCCTTTAACAAGATGGTTCCTCCATAAGACTTTCATCGAAGCTACTTCTTTGTTCCTCAGCTTCCGAACTTGTCGATCAAAGATCTCAACGGGAACCTCCTCATTGCTAAGGTTATCCTTCACACCTATTCTCTCCACCGGGACAACCAAAGTCAGATCACCAATACACTTTTTTAACAATGATACATGAAAAACTAGATGCACCGAAGCCAACTCCGCTGGTAGCTCCAACTCATAGGCCACCATGCCAACATGTCCTACAATCCTGTAGAGACCAACATATAGAGGACTAAGATTCCATTTCTTTCCAAACCTCATCACTCCCTTCATGGGAGACACCTTCAAAAACACCCAATCATCAACTTCAAACTGCAGTTATCTCCTCCTCACATCAACATAGGACTATTAACGACTCTAAGCTGTTTTCGACATTTCCCTTATAACCTAAAATTTCTCCATAGCCTCATGAACTGAATCTGTCCCTATCAGTGTAGCCTCACCTAGCTCAAACAAACTAATAGGCGATCTACATCTATGCCCATAAAGAGCCTCAAACGGAGCCAGCTGAATGCTAGAGTGGTAACTGTTGTTATAAGAAAACTCGATAAGAGGTATATGATCATCCCAACTACCTTTGAAGTCAATCAAACATTCTGATCTTGGGCAGAATTATATGCCCAAGTGATACTCAAATGCTTCATTTCGTCTTGTTTATCTATCGTTATTTGTGCATTCTCATGTGATTTGTAGT
>JACEIK010006606.1:12529-28810 GCA_018107945.1 Datura stramonium | reverse complement strand
AAAGAGCCACTATATTACTTGCACGACCCGTACACTTGCGGACGCGCTCGATGTGAAAAAGAGTCGTCAAATTATTGGCACTCGATGCGGGCTACGTTACTAATAAGAAAGTTTTATGAGGTATTTGTGTCACTCTATGGTCTTATTTATGATTGGACGTCGATCAAGTTGTAGAACAAAATTCGAAAATAGTTATTGCAAGTTTCCTTCTTGAGATTCTTTGAAATTTAGGTCAAATATATCAAAGATTTTCTCCCAATCTATAAGGATTTAACTAGTATGTGACCTATCAAATTAAAGATATACAAGTCTATCTTCCAGCACATCAAATTGTTCGTCAATCTGACTGCAGAGTATAGAGATATTCGTATTTTCGTGAGACTGCACAAGCAGATATATCAAAAATAACTAAGGAGGCGGAGGATTATTTAATCCCCTTTGTTCGGTTGTTGGTCGTCAAAACTCATTTTCGAGCAACATATTTTGTATGAAACCTCTCTCAAGTTCTCTCCATGGTTTTTTTTGGGTTTTAGGGATAGAAGCCATGGCTCAACATGATTTTGATGTCGGAAAGTCGGGAGTTTGGTGTAGTCCATGGTTTTGTTTCTTTTCTAGACTGTTGGTGGGTGTTTCATGGTGAAGTTGTTGGTAAGCCTTCTTCTGGTGTGTTCACCTAAGTTGGTTGTTTTCTTGAAGTTTCTACCGTTGAATTCCTATGAATCATCTTGGGTAATCTTCATTTGCCATGTTTTATTGTTGAGTTGTTTTGGATGCATTTCAGTAGAATCTTTGACTGCCTTTAATCAGTAGTTTCATGGTGTGGAAGGATCAAGTTCGGTTAGTCTTGAAGCTAAGGTATGTTAGGCTTTTCCCTCCTTTTGTCGGCATGAAATCCGTAGACAATGTCGTCCTTGTTGACGTGTGTGTTGGTTGTTTTGTAAAGTCTTATGTTATGTTATTATTGAACTCTTGTGCTTATATTTATATGGTGATAAATGTGTGTATAAGGTGGTAGTTTGGTTGTTGGCTCAATCTTGAGTACGTAGAATTGTAGCCATGTCAAATTATTAGGCTCGTGTCGAGAGGCCGTGTATGAGACATGTAGTTCTTGTAGAAAGTTGTAGGCTGTTTGAGTGAATAAGATTAAGTGATTATATGGAAAAGTTAATGAGGTTTTATAGTTGTTAAGGATGATGGTTGCGATGATCTGTTGTTATATTTGATTTAGTAGTTGTGTCGGCCGTGTCGATTGCACGTGAAGACCGTGGTTACACTTGGGCTGATTTGGCTGTATCCCTTAATGTTAATCATAAGTAGAGTGGCGTGTGTTCTTTATGTAAGGTTTGAGGATAGACTAATTAGGATGGTAATCCTTAGCTTGGTTAGTGGCTCGTTAGTGGACGGCTAGATGTGCAAGGTTGTGATAATTGGTTAGAGGGGTTCAAGAGCTGATTGTGGGTTGTTTGAGCATGTATTATTATTGTTTTTGATTTTGAATATTATCATTGTGTTTGTGTTGTGTTTGAGGCGTTGTGTGTTGTGGATACCTGATGCACGAGAGTTGTTCCTGCTCGGGATCGAGCTTGAGGTGCCTTGTGGCTTGTGGATACCCAGTGCACGAGTGTGTTTTTGGCTGAGGGGTTAAGCCCAAGGAGTGAAATGACCTATTGTATTGAGAATGATGTCCTCCGTAGTGCCAAGTTGAGATATAATTTTAGAGTGGTCTGACATGTTTGAGACTTCTTGGGATCGTGATTGGTTCTCCTAGATTGATTGAGCTCTGCTAACTGTGTGTAGCTGAGAGAGAGTCCGACAGTACTTGATTGATGATGTTCACTGACTGGTGGTTACTTTTGATTTGCTTGGCATTATATTGTGGTTTTTTTTTTGTGTTATCTGTTATATGAAAGCAGTGGATGCTAGATGTTGGTTGGTGTTAGCTGGAGGCCGTTGAGAGGTCTAGAGGCGATGACAGGTGAGCTATGTTGGCAAGGTGACACTGTGTTATTTTTTACTTTTGGACTTGCCGGGCTTCTAGGGGCCAGGTAGGTTCTATTTGTATGATTTTTTGTACTTTCCATGCTTATAGGGGCCTAGTAGGTTCTATGTGTTTACTTATGTTGAGTTCTCCTTCTACGATATCTAGTATACATGTTGATCTCTAATTTAAGTCTTTCAGTTGTTTCTGCCTTTTATGCTCAGTATATTATTATAATGATGCCTTAGTCGAGGCGCTGCATTCGTGCCTGTAGGTGATGGTGGGCTAGTTGATCGAGTTTTTGGTTGTTGAGTGAAGTTTGATCTGAGTTGGTGCGCTCCAGGTCTTTTTGAGTTGCTAGAGGTTGAGTTATGGGTAGTTTGGGGCCTTGTCCCGGACAGTTGATTTCTATTGTATTCTCAGAGACTCGTAGACATTTGTTGTGGGTGTAGTGTGATTATTATAGGTTGGGTGGACCTTATTGTATAGATTGTATTCCTTTCTGTGGCCTAGAAGGCCTTATGTATATCCTTTTGGCTGGTCAAGTGAGCAAGCCTCTACTTTTGCTTGTGGTTACTTGGATTTTATAGTTATTTTGTTGTCGGACGCTGAAGGGATAAATGTTGACAACAGAGCCANATGTATATCCTTTTGGCTGGTCAAGTGAGCAAGCCTCTACTTTTGCTTGTGGTTACTTGGATTTTATAGTTATTTTGTTGTCGGACCTCATCTGTTTTGGTCTTTATTTTATTTTTGGGCATCATGTATGCTCATATCAGGGGTGGCACCAGGTGCCAGTCATGCCTCCCCGGGTTTGTGGTGTGACTGACTTTGTATCAGAGCAGTTCGTCCTAGGGAGTCGATGAGCCATGTCTAGTAGAGTCTTATTTATGTATGGATTGCGCAGTGCACTTATACATAGAAGGCTACAGGGCATTTAGGATTGTTACCCTTCTTTATGGATCAAAATCATGCAAGAAGTCAGATGTCGTAGGAGTCAAGTCTAGATTCATATTTGCTGACTTGTGCAAGGATGATTGTAACTTGATGAATTATAGTCGGCCAGTGGCTAGACATGGTGGCAGGTAATATTCTTAGTTTGATTATGGTTATAGTTGTGTCGCGCCTCGACATGGTGCAAAGTTTTGTTGTTTGGAGTTTTTTTTGGTAGGCTTTTCATGTGAGGCTATGTCGTGCGATGTCTTGCTATGTCAATCCTTGAGTTGGAGTCGTGCGTATCATCCAACATTCGAGTATGAATGTTTCTAGGGGGGAGGATGTAACACCCAGAATAATTTAAGTGATAAATCTGTACTTTAGAGGTAGGACTAAGAGTGACTAATAGGCTAAGAAGGAAGTGTTATGAGGTATTTGTATCACTTTATGGTCTTATTTATGATTGGACGTCGATCAAGTTGTAGAACAAAATTCGGAAAATGTTATCGCAAAATTTTCTTCTTGAGATTCTTTGAAATTTAGGTCAAATGTATCGAAGATTTTATCCCAATATATAAGAATTTAATGGGTGTGCCACCTATCAAATAAAAGGTCTATGAGTCTAGTTTCAGCACATCAAATTGTTCGTCAATCTGACTTCAGAGTAGAGAGATATTCGTGTTTTCGTGAGACCGTGCAAGCAGATATATCAAAAATAACTAAGGAGGCGGAGGATTATTTAATCCCCTTTGTTCAGTTGTTGGTCGTCAAAACTCATTTTCTAGCAACATATTTCGTATGAAACCTCTCTCAAGTTCTTTCCATGGTTTTCTTTGGGTTCTGGGGATAGAAGCCATGGCTCAACATGATTTTGATGTCGGAAAGTCGGGAGCTTGGTGTAGTCCGTGGTTTGGTGTCTTTTTAAGACTGTTGGTGGATGTTTCATGGAGAAGTTGTTGGTAAGCCTTCTTCTGGTGTGTTCATCTCGGTAGGTTATTGTCTCGATGTTTCTACCGTCGAATTCCTATGAATCTTGTCGAGTAAGCTTTGTTTGCCTTGTTTTATTGTTGAGTTGTGTTGGCTTCATCTTGGTAGAATCTTGGACTGCCTTTAGGCAGTAGTTTCGTGGTGTTGAAGGCTCAAGTTCAGCTATGCTTTAAGCAAAGGTATGTTAGGCTTGTCCCTCCCTTTTTTGGCGTGAATTCTGTAGTCGTTGTCATCCGTATTGACGGGTATGTTGGCTGTTTTGTGAAGTCTTATGTTATGTAATTATTGAACTCTTGTGCTTCTCTTCATATGGTAATAAATGTGTGTATAAGGTGCTGGTTTGGTTTGTAGCTCGGGCTTGAGTGCGGAGAATCGTAGTCATGGAAAATTATTAGGCTCATGTTGAGAGGCCGTGTGTGAGGAATGTAGTTCTTTTAGAAAGTTGTGGGCTATTTGAGTGAATAAGATTAGGTGATTATATTGACAAGTGAATGGGGGCTTAGAGTGGTTAAGGTTGATGGTTGTGACGATCTGTTGTTATATTTGATTCAGCGATCGTGTTGGCCGTGTTGATGGCACGTGAAGAATGTGGTGACACTTGGGATGATTTGGACGTGTCCCTTGATGTTAGTCGTATGTAAAGTGACATGTGGGCTTTTTGTAAATACTGAGGATAGACTGGTTAGGATGGTAATCCTTAGCTTGGTTAGTGGCTCGTTGGCGGACAGCTAGACATGAAAGGTTACGATAATCAGTTAGTGGGGTTCGAGAGTCGATCGTGAGCTGTTTGAGCATTTATTATTATTATTGTAGATTGTTAATATTGTGATTATGTGTGTGTTGTGCATGAGGCCTTGTGACTTGTGGATACCCGATGCACGAGAGTTTTTCCAGCTTCGGATCGAGTCCGAGGTGCCTTGTATACTGTGGATACCCGATGGACGAGAGTGTTTCCAGCTAGGGGTTGAGCCCAAGGAGTGAAATGACCTACAGGGTTGAGAATTATGTCCTCCGTGGTGCCTGGTTGAGACATGATTTGAGAGTGATCCGACATGTTTGAGCCTTCTTGGGATGGAGATTGGTTCTCCCAGATGGATTGAGCTCTGCTAATTGTGCGCAACGGAGAGAGAGTGCGGCAGTCCTTGATTGATAATGTTCACCGACTGGTGTTTACTTTTGATTTTCCTTGCATCATATTGTGGTTTTTTTCTGTGTTAACTGTTATCTAATAGCCGTGAATGCTAGATGTTTGCTGGTGTTAGATGGAGGCCATTGAGAGGTCCAGAGGCGATGACAGGTGAGCTATGTTAGCTAGGTGTCACTATTTTATTGTTTACTTTTGGACTTGTCGGCCTTATGGGGGCCAGATAGGTTTTGTTTTTTATGTTTGTTTGGACTTGCCAGGCTTATTGGGGCCAGGTAAGGTCTATGTGTTTACCTACGTTAAGTTCTCCTTCTGCGATATTTGGTATATCTGTTGATCTCTAATCTAAGTCTTCCAGTTGTGTCTGCCTTTCATGCTCGATACATTATTGTACTAACGCCCTAGTCGGTGCACTGGATTAATTCCTGTAGGTGATGGCGGGATGGTAGATCAAGTTCTTTGTTGCTGAGTGTAGTTTTCGCTGAGTCGGTGCACTTCAGGTCTTTCGGTGTTGCCAAAGGTTGAGTTATGGTAGTTCGGGGCCCTGTCCCAGACGGTAGATTTCTATTGTATTTTTAGAGGCTTGTAGACATTTGTTGTGGGTGTAGTGTCATTGTTGTAGGCCCGGTGAGCCTTTTTGTATAGATTGTATTCCTTTTCGTGGCCTATATGGCCTTATGTATATCCTTTTGGTTGGTTAGGTTAGCCAGCCTCTACTTTTGGTTGTGGTTACTCGGATTTTATAGTTATTGTGTTGTCGGACCTCATCGGTTGTGGTCCTTGTTTTATTTTTGGGCATCACGTATGCTCATATCGGGGGTGGCACCAGGTGGCAGTCATGCCTCCCCGGGTTTGGGGTGTGACAGAGATGAGGTCGTCAATACTAGTCGACATGGGAGGGGAAATAGAGGACAAAGATATGCCCCTCAGTTTTTCGATGAAGATGACCCGGACATCGATGAAGTTGGGTCAAGCGGAGCCATTGTACCACCACTACTGCCCACTGGGGAAAAATTTGATATCACTAGCACCATGATTCAATTGTTGAACATGAAAGCGGTGTTTCATGGTCATGCAGCTGATGATGCCAACCTACATCTAATGACCTTCGTGGGAATATGCAAGACGTAAAGGTTTCCTGGAGTCCGCCAAGATGTTATAAGGCTAAGACTCTTCCCCTTCTCTATGTTTGGGGAGGCCACATTATGGTTATCGAAGTTTCCTAATGAATCCATTACCAACTGGAGGGAGCTCAAGCAAGCTTTCTTACAGAGAGTCTTTCTACCTTCCAGGATGTTGCAGCTTAAGGATGAGATCTACAATTTCCGACAATTGAAGACCGAGGCACTTCATGAAACCTGGTCGAAGTTCAAAAAGAAGTTGACCAAGTTCCATAACCACAAAATCCCTAATAATAGTCTGTTGGAGATTTTCTATAGATCGTTGAACAATAGTACAAAAGTAGTAGCAGACAGAGTGGCGGGAGGAGCACTGATGAGTCACACATGGGGAAAGCCGCTATTATTCTTGACAGGGTGACAAAAACAAACAGAGCATGGCACATCGGGGAGGCAGACGCAGCAGACGATACATATGCTATTGGTTTGATTGCAGACCAATGTAGGAAAAAAGAAGAGCATGACCATGAATTGTCTTATATGCGCACATTGTTGGATTTTCTTACTAAGCAGATGGTAGGAGCTGGAGCTAGAAAGGTGAACGCAGTTGGGACATAGGCATAGGAGCCAGGGCCAGTCCACTTAGATTTGGAGGAGGAGGCAAACATTTGGACAACCAGGTGGCTGGTTTCCGAGCCAACGCCCAAGGGTATGGACAAGACACTTGGTGCCATGGTTTTGGAAACAAATGCCGGAACAAATATAGAGAAAACTATAACCGAAATAGGTACACAGAAAGAAGCCGAGGGCATGAGCGTGAGGGAGACTGGAGAAGGAATGATGGTTATCGCATGACTGAGCTTGAATGTACGTTCCTCCTAATGCACGTGAGGGGGAGGCTAGATAGTCAAAGTTAGAGAGCATGATAACTGAGATGATAAAGAAGGTAAGGTCCATAGATGATCAGTTGAAAGACATCCGTAGTGATATATCAAGCATGTGTTAGAGAGTGGAATCACATGCGACGGCCATCAAGCAAATCAAACAACAACTAGGCAATTGTCATCATCGAGTAACCCTAGGAAGAAGGGTGCACTACCTAGCAGTACAGTCCAGAATCAAAAGAATGATGGTCACTATATGGTTGTGATGACTAGGAGTGGAAAATCTTTCTTTTTCATGAGATATCTCAAGATAGCATGGTCAGTGTGCACAATCACTCTGGTGCCAAGCAAATATTCCCCAAACTTTTTGAAGGCATATACCACAACAAACATCTCTTTATTTATCACTGTGTAGTTCTTTTGTGCCCCATCAATGCCTTACTCACATAATAGATGTGGCGGAAAATCTTTTCTCTCTTCTTCCCTAACACCAATCTAAGTGCAACTCTACTTGCATCGCATATCACCTCAAATGGTTGCAACCAATCTGGAGCAATAATTATCGTGGCAGCCACCAACCTTTCTTTAAGGCTTTCAAAAGCCTTAAAACAAGCTTCATCAAACACAAACTTTGTTTCCTTCTCCAACAGTTGTACAACAGATTAGTAATTTTGGAGAAGTATTTTATGAACCTTTTGTAAAACCCTGCATGGCCTAAAAAGCTCCTTACTCCCTTCACTAAGATTGGTGGAGGCAACTTCTCAATCACCTTTATCATTGCTCTATCTACTTCAATGCCTTTTTTGATATCTTGTGATCTAGAACAATACCCTATTTCACCATGAAATGTCATTTCTCCCAATTCAACACAAGATTGGCTTATTCACACCGCTGCAAGGCTTTTCCAAGATTGGCTAAGCAGTCCTCAAAAGTGTCACCTGCGACTAAAAAGTCATCAATAAAAGCCTTCTAGGTGTCTTCTACCATATTAGAAAAAATTGACATCATACACTTCTGGAAAGTTACAGGCACATTACATAATTCGAATGGAATGCGTTAGAAGGTAAATGTCCCATAAGGACAATTGAATGTAGTCTTTTCTTGATCCTCCATAGTAATTGATATTTGGTTATATCCCAAATAACCATCTAAGAAGCAATACCAATCTCTGCCTACCAATATTTCTAGCATTTGATCCATAAAAGACATTAGGAAGTGATCGTTGATTATCTAGGTGTTTAACTTCCAGTAATCCATACAAATATGCCAACCTGTTTCTGGTTTTAGAGAAATCATCTTATTCCGCTCATTGGCCACCACGGTCATGACTTTATTTTTGGGGACACAATGCACAGGACTTACCCATTTACTGTCAAATATCAGGTGTATGATACCTACATCCAGCCATTTAATTATTTTTTTCTTCACCACCTTTTGAATTGGTTGATTAAGTCTACGCTGGTGCTCTATTCTTAGAAAACAATCTTCCTCAAACTGAATCTAGTGTGCACATAATCCTTGAGGGATCCCGATAATATAAGTAATAGACTACCCAGTCACCCTTTTGAACCTTTGTAACCTAGAAACCAAGGCTTCAAACCGCTACTCTAAAAAATTAGCTGCCATAATGACTGGGAGTGTTTTGTTATCTCCCAAAAAACTTAACGCCAGTGACTTGTTAATTCTTTCAACTCCAACACTGGTGGATGTTCAACCAGAGTTTCAACTACAAATCTCTCTTCCCTGTGTATTTCAACTACCCCTTCATCAATAATATCAATCACTGAGACTACGTCCATGTATCTTTATCGTTTCATAGATTTGTAGACATTGAACCTTACTCTTCAAATTCATTCTGAATTTTAGTTCACCACTCTTTGTACAACAAATGGTCGCCTGGTTGCTAAGAGCGGTCTTCCTAAAATTATAAGGACTTCAAATTCTACTTTGCAATCCAAGATTATGAAATTAGCAGGAAATATAAAGTGCTCCACCTTAACTAGTACATCATATAAAATCCCCAGTGGCCTCTTAACTAAATTCCAACAACAACCTTATTGTATTCTGTTGGGAGCTCCTGAGCCCAACTGCCTATATATCACCAACGGTATTAGATTGATGTTAGCACCCAAGTCATATAATGCTTTGGCGAAATTGAATGCACCAATGGTTCATGGAATAGTGAATGCACCAAGATCTTCCTTTTCATTAAACTAGTGAGCGCAAAGAGATCGCACTACAATGATGAAGATTATCCACCGAATCATAACTGAAAGTTCTCTTCTTTGTGACCAAGTCCTTCATGAACTTGTCCTAACCTAGGATCTTCTCAAGGGCTTCCACTAATGGAACATTGGCTAATAAACGCTTCAACATGGACATAAATTTGTGCAATTTGCCATCTTCCAACTTATTTTCAACATCTGTGGGAATGGAGGTGGGGTCTAGGAATTTGAGTCAAGGGATTTATCACCTTATTTCCTTTTTCTTTATCTTAATCTTCATGGATGTTCTCAGAAACTATTGGCTTTATAGACTTATCCAAAATCACTTGTTCAACCATCTTTAGCTGCAAGTTCTTACTCTGACGCTACCTCCTCAGCCTGCTCTACACTAAAAAGAATTGTTTCAACCAACCTTTTTCCACTTTTGGTTGTGATGACCATACAGTGGCCATCCTTCCTCAGGTTCTGTATGGTATCACTAGGCAGGGTACCACTCTTCCTCTGATTAAAGGTTGCAGATATCTTCCCCATTTGATACTCCATTTGTTTAATGGTTTTGGAGTATGAATCCACGAGTTGACTAATGCTGGAGAGGTCACTCTTCATCTCCTTAACTCTAGAGTCAGTAGATTCGACTCTTTGCAAGACCTTGGCAAACATTTCTTCCATCTTAGAACATCCTACATCATTACTGTTTCATTCACGATTCCTGGGAGGCACATACACCCCGCTATGATCATTCTTGAAATTCTCTTTATTCTTCCAACTGCCTTTATCTTGATCTCTGTAACTAGCTCTATCATAATAATTATCCCTTTGATAGTTTTTACCTTGGTTTCCTAGCCATTGGCCCATAAAACCCTATGTTATTCAGATACTTAGCTTCTTTCTTCAGAGTCCAAGTCATGCTCTTCATATCTGGCTGCTTTACCCTGTGAACCTACATCATTCACCTTTTTAGCACCCCCTGCAAGTAAATGTTTTGTGATCAGCTCCATTTGGGTTTTTATGTGCGCCATATCTTGGTCTCTCAACTCTTCTTTCTAGCACTTCTCTGCAGTTATCCCAACTGAATATGTGTTACTAGAGACATCAAAGTCTTTAGTGTTCCATTCCTTGTTAGTCTTGGTGACTCTATCAAATATAGTTGCTGCATCAGTATAAATTTGTGACATCAATGACCCTCCAATCATAATATCAGCAATTGGCTTATTTTCAGAACTTATTTGCAGAATTTAGAGACCTGTGGAAAATCTCCATCAGATGCTCATTAGCTAATTTATGAATAGGAAACTACTTGAATTTCTTGTTGAATCACGACCATGCTTCATGTAATGCCTCACTAGGCAGCTGCTTCAAATTATTTATCTCATTTGTCAGCTGCAACATTCTTGAAGGTGGAAAGATTCTCTCACGGAATTCATCTTTCAATTCTCTCCAAATCATGATTTATTCATGTGGAAACTCATTCAACCACATTGTTGCCTCCCCATTAAAAGACAACAGAAACAACCTCAATCGAATAGCATTTTGACTAACTCCTGGAAACTCAAATGACTTACAGATTCCCACAAAGTTTATCAGATACAAATTAGGATCATCACCAGCTACTCCTCTGAAGAAGCCCTTCATGTTCAACAATTGGATCAGATCATAGTACTTATGATGTTGAATTTAGCTCTTGGAGCTAGTGGTGGAGGGACAACAACTCTAGTAGTGTCAACTCCATCCAAGACAGGATTGTCTTCCTCTTCATAATCTAATGGAATAGCATGTCAATATTTTACCCTAGCTCTCTACAGCTGGTGATGATTTCCAAGGGATCTATTCTCTATATTTTTTTCATTCGGCTCCCCCCTAATAATATCTTCATTTTCGTTGTTAGGTGCATTTTGAATGTTGCCCCTAGCTTGAGTATTAACAAGTTGTTGTAATCTTGCTGTCTCACGCCCTTGTACATTCATGACTCTCCTCAAGTTCTCTCAAGTTTGGGATTATAAGGAGTTAACGGTTCGCCCTGACTTCAGGAACTTGTCATTCACTGACCTGTACTCTGTATAAGTAGAAACAACAAATAAAAGTAAAATTAGAAAATAAGACTAAGAGTCAAATAAACACACTTGACTTAATCTAAGACCGTACTCCCCAGCAATGGCGCCAAAATTTGATTCCCCCAAATTACACCTCTATGATAAGAAGTATAACTTGGTCGTTGTTAAATATAGAACCCACTGAGGTTGCGGTCAAATACCACAGGGAATATGGCGAAAACTATGTCTTATGCGGTTATTTACTTTTAGTCAATTATATCTATAAAAATGAGGGTTTGAGAAAGTTGTTTATACTTTAATATTTGAAAAAGCAAGAGACACCAACTATGATTTATTACTATTAAATCCAAGAAGAGATGAAAGTAGGGATATGATCATTATGGTTTCTTAATGACATTTGGTGATTGACTGTAGTGGATACTTTTGATGCTACGTATGCAAGTTGTTTACTCAATTGCTCCATCCAAATATTTCTAAACCTATTTAGACATATATCACTCTTATATTCTCAAACTAAGGGTGATGAATGATGTACTTCAAATTTACGGTACTTTCAATGCTTAAAACATAGGGAAAAAGTTTGTATTTAGGTATGTTTATGCGAATATAAGGTACTTTTACCTTGTTTTCAGGGAAAACAAGTCCAGGAGTTGGATTTTGGAAAATTAGTTGAAATAGTGCAAAAAATGTCATGTTACGAGTGATAGTACAAGCCATACCTAACACCCATAGCATAACTTCAGAGAAAGTGCACAAGTGCATAATCCTATTGATTGATAGTACGAGCGGTACCATCTAGGAATGATCTGTACTGAGTATTTATGACATGAGATACAGAAGATGCGCACTTCCTGAATCTAGTGGCATGAGTGGAAACCATGTGTCCTGATGGAAAGGTACAAGTTGTACTGACAGACTCGTGGTGAGATTTAGAGAGTTGGATACTTGGAAGATTTAGGGAATGAGATAATTGTATGAGTCACACCAGTATGGTATTAATCATAGCAAGGACCCCTATAAGAAACTTTAGAGAGGCTATGTTTCAGAAGTTCAAGCCATGACAAGCTCCTATGACTCATAGTATCATTGTATGAATCATACCAACTGCTAGTACCTGAGAAGACAAAAGTTGCAGATTTGTACTACGAAGCTTCCTACGACTCTAGAAGCATGCTACGACTCATAGGATGACTCAGTAGAAGAATCCCTATTAAATTAGGAATGGATTGTAATTGTATAAATATTTTAGGTTGTTATCCTTAACAGAAGCCGATACTTTTCAATTGTAATCGTAGTTTTTGGGTTTCCTAACTTCTCAAAGAGAAAATACTCAAATACTTTGACATAGTTCATCATTTTTCTTGATTTTGATATGTTTGATTGTGCAATTGATTGTTGGGTTTTTGTTCCATCAATGTTGTAAGTGTTTAGTTATGTTTTCTTCTTTGAAATTTGATTTCATTCTTGCAATCATGAATAGCTAAACCCTCCACAACAAGTTTTGTGGGAACCATGATGGAATAACAAACTATGGTTAACACAAAGTGATTCTAAACCAATACAAATGCCTATATTGTTCTTTTCTTCGTGATTAATGTTTCTTAACAATGTGCAACTTTTGGACTAGCCCGAATTCTCTTCTTTCTTAAATCTAGAGAAGTAGAAATTAGGGAAAGAAAAGCACAACAAAGCCTTGAAATTGAGTTTCATTCAATAGCTTGAGCTACAGTCGCAGGAAAGTTAATTTAGAACTATTGATAAAGGTTAAAGTGAAATCGCTCATGAGACTTAACTAGGTGATTGAGTATAGTCATCTAGTAGGGACAAATCAGTTGTTTGGATGAACATAGTTTATCAGTTCTATAGGCTAAGTATTGGATAGATCACGAGTGTACTAATCTGACCTAGTTAAGAATCCATGGGGAATACTTCCCTAGTTAATTGCATAATTTTGATAATAACAACATTTCAACATTGTCACTATATTGTTTTCTATTAAAATCCCCCCTTAGGAAATAATTGACTAAAAGAACGAATACTAGTGTTAGTCTATATCTTCACCATATTTCCTGTGGGATTGATCCCAACCTTCGTTGGGTTCTTTATTGACAACATCCATGTTATACTTCTTCGGGGGTATAATTTGAGCATTATCAAAAATGGCATCGTTGTCGGGGAATACGGCTTAGGATTAGATTAATTGCTTTTATTTAACTCTTAGTCATTATTTACTCATTTTTATTTTCTTTTCATTTTGTTTTACATAGGTGACCTTTTCTACTTCTCTAGTCCTAATTCACCAAGAGCTTGAAACAACACTACGAAGAATGGCCAATTTTGAGACCCCTGAACAGATGGAGGCTAGGTTAGTGGCTAAAGCTCATCGAGCTAATGTGGCCTATCAAGCTGAGTTAGCTCGACAAGCTGCTTTTCAAGAGGTAGATGATGCCTAGGAAGAGGTTGACAATGTTGGTCGGAATAGAAGGGAAAACAAAGGCCATGATCCACACCAGTTCCATAGATATGCTCTTCACTTTGATGATGATGAGGACCCATATATTGATGAAACCGGATCAACATGAGCTATTGTACCCCCCACCTTTTCCTTCTTGTGAAAAATTTGATATCACTAGCTCAATGATTTAGTTTCTTAACATGAAGTAAGTGTTTAGTGGTAATGCAGCTGATGATGCAAATCTCCACTTGATGAACTTTGTTGGGATATGCAAGTCTTATAGGTTGCCAGGAGTGAGCCAGGAAGTTATCATACCAATGTTGTTTCCATTCACTCTCACTAGTTGTAATGCCCCAAAAACCCTAAGACCAGACCGGGGAATTGAAATGGAGAAAAAAAGGATTTTCTACACCAGGTCACAGAAAAAGTCATGAAGTGACTCGTGGGGAAAGGTCCGGACTTGGTTGAAAATTTTGAAAAGAGGGTGACCACGGGTGTAACCATGAGTCGTGGTCAACACCACGAGTCGTGGGGTGATCCGTGGTAAGAGCTTGACTGGGATTTGGAGAAGTCAGAAAGTGTACACAATGGGTCCTCACCACAACTCGTTTGGGGCATCACCGGTCGTGGTGTCGCCCATGGTGAGTCCAAGAAGTTTTAGGCAGTGTTGGCGACGGGTGGGTCACCACGAGTCGTTGGGTACACCACAAGTCTTGGTGTCCCCCATGGTGACCAATATGGGATTTTGGCAGTGTACCTCACAAGAGGTGACCATGACCAGTGGTCGTTGGGCACGACCCATTAGGTCCCTCATTGGGGACTGGCAGTCAGTTTTTCCTGCAAATTTCGTGTCACGCCCCAAAACTGGGGTAGGGCGCAACTGGCACTCGATTCATGATTGGTCGAGAAGATGGCTATATGACATCTGTAACTGTAACACTTAGGCCATCCAGGCCACCTGTCACAATCAACTGAAGAATAAACTAGACCCATAAGGTCTCAATAATACGAGGTAAACAATCGAAATGCAACCAAGGCAATTAGTGTACTAAACCAAGCAACAATAAGCCGACAAGGCCACAAACTGAATAACATTGTACACACTAAGTCCACAATGCCTCTAAAGAGTAAACTGACTGATGGTCGGAACAGGGCTCCGAACCACCCATAACTGCATCTCAAAAGTCAAGCATAAATAACTAAGCCCTGGCTCTAGGAAGAAAGGAGCATACCAACCATCTATTGATCTCACCAACTTCTACTCAACTGGCCATCCTGACCTCTACCTGTACCTGCGGCACGAACGCAAGTCCCCAAGCAAGGGGACGTCAACACGAATGAAATGTACTTGTATGTAAGGCTGAAACTATAACCATGAGATAACAATCTTGTAATAACTGACATAGCACATAAACATATAAAGGATAAATATAACCTGGAACTCTGCAACCTATAATTGAGAACAACTTACTATAACATAACTGAACTCAAGATAACTGAACCAGGAATAAGGAATGGTAACAACCTGGAATCCCGGAAACTGAAACCTGATAATAACTCTATAATGAGATGAAAATGCAATTAAGAAAGAAACTATAACTGTAATGTCAGCGACCCTCCAACCATAAATCCATATATAAAATTCGTCTAGCCGGTATACCACACTGAGGTAAAATAAAAATATCTCCGGTCGATGTACCACACCAGGGTAAAATAAAAATATCTCCGGTCGATGTACCACACCGGGGTAAAATAAAAAGATCTCCAGCCGATGTACCACATAGGGGTAAAATAAAAACAAATCTTATCAAAATCATAAATTGAGCTGACAGAGTTCATACAGACTATCTGAATACTGGAAACCATAAAATATGTCGATCAGTAACTATAACATGTGTAGGATCTTACCACGACCCCTAATACTACAATTATGCCATACACATATAGGTCTTTCATTTAGCATTTAAATACATGCATATGCTGTGAATGAATTCTAGGGAAGTTCCTAGAACTAGAATATCATAAAGACATGTGTAGACTCATTTTCATGATTTTAAACATCTCCTAGCAATTCTAACACGAGGAGCAGAGAGGAATCACTTAACCTAACATTTTCTATTAAAAATCTTAGCATTCATTTTGTGCTTATAGTCGTTTGACTTTCATATCAAGAATTCTGAGCATACCTCATTCATTTCACATCATATCACATCTCGAGGTAACTTATGAACAGAAAGACATAACTTGTGTGTCTCAAACCTGGAGTTCTTTAATATACAAATGATAGGCAACTGTCTAGGGGATGCCTTAAGATAAATAAACACTTATTGGCGTCTTTAGATAGTATAGGAAAGGCTCTTGTGAAGCTTTGCAATATATGAGGAGCTTATAAAAGCTTAGCAACATTATAAACAGTTTAGAAACTTCCAAGAAAAATAAAATCCTTTAAAACATGAAAAAGTTAATCCAACTCTTAGAACAAATAATCAAAGATAATTGTTTA
>JACEIK010006605.1:71508-87558 GCA_018107945.1 Datura stramonium | reverse complement strand
CTTTTTATCATAAATATCTCATCATACTTGAACATACATCATAAATCTCAACTTTCATGAACTTCTCATGGATGGGCATTATAATTTATAAAATTT
The DNA here is from genome assembly GCA_018107945.1 of Datura stramonium. Taxonomy (NCBI): domain Eukaryota; kingdom Viridiplantae; phylum Streptophyta; class Magnoliopsida; order Solanales; family Solanaceae; genus Datura; species Datura stramonium. The sequence goes on along the minus strand of JACEIK010006605.1, from coordinate 87,462 downwards.
GAAAACATGATTTATAATTGAAAACATTGTAAAACTTGCCCATGAATCATAATTCAATAACGGAAACATGCTTAGATCATACCAATGGTAGAAACTTAGGAAATTCATGCTTTGGGTTAAAATCCCATAGGATCAATATATAGATTTTCATGAATTAGAGAGGGATTGGGAATGGATGTGAACAAATTCACCCATTCATAACCTTACATACCTGAGAGAGTTTGATTCTACAACTTCTCTGATTGCCCAATGAAGAATTGAGAAGAATTTGGGAGGAATTAAGCTTGATCACCTCTCTAGCTCTCTAAGTTTGCATGCATGAATAGGAATAGTTTAGAATGATCTTGTGCCTCTTAAAATTCATTATTAATAGCGTAAAATGATACAGTTTAGGCCATAGGATCATAGGAATTATGGAGACGTCCTTATTAAATTCGCAGAGAAAAATTGACTACCAGTCCCACAAGGGACTGAACGAGTCGTCGTACAAGGCCACGACTTGTGGACACCAATTGTCATGCTCACTGCCACAAACTAAGCTCTGGTTACCACGGGGAATGTCACGAGTCATCACTGGTGACCACAACTCGTGGTCACCACTCGTCCCCTACGCTGCCAAAATATCAAGGGAGGTCATCACGGGCGACACCACGACTCGTGGTGAGGGCCTGTTAAGTGCACTGTCCCATGCATTCTCCTCTTTCAGTACTCCCTGACCACGGGTGAACTCACGACTCGTGGGGCTGACCACAACTCGTGGTTACCCAAACTCAAAAATTTCCAACTTAAGTCTAGCACCTCACCACGAGTCACTCCATCACTCGTGGTTTACCCCATGGGTCACGGGATGACTCATTTTGTGACCTGGTGCAGAAAATTCTATTTTCTCCATTTCAACTTCAAGATATGATCTTAGGATTTTTCGGGTATTACAATATCTCCCTCTTGGGAACATTCATCCTCGAATGTTGAAAATCATACAAAAAAGCAGAGAAACGCAATCATCATACTCAAATATTGATCATATAAGTTGAAAACTAACGGAATGACTAACTCGGATTTAAACTACATGACTGAAATGAATTCATGAATCATATATACATCCATATACATGAAAGAAACAGGGGCATATGAACTGAACATGAAACTGAATAGAGTTTTAGGGAAAAAACTAATACCTCAAGCTGGAACTGGCTAGTAGGGAATAAATGTGGGTATCTAGCTATCATATCTGCCTCGACTTCCCACGTAGCTCTCTCAACATGCTGATTCCTCCATAAAACTTTAACTGAAGCTACTTCCTTGTTTCTTAGCTTATGAACCTGCCGATCCAGTATTTCCACCGGAACCTCCTCATAACTAAGGTTGTCTTTCACACCTACACTCTCCACCAGAAAAACCAGAGTTGGATCCCCCAAACACTTCTTAAAGAGCGATACATGAAAAACAGGATGAATAGAAGCTAATTCCAAGGGCAACTCTAATTTATATACCACTTTGCCAACCCGCTTCACAATTCGGTACGGGCCAACATAAGGGGGACTGAGTTTTTCTTTATTTCTGAACCTCATCACTCCCTTCATGGGAGACACCTTTAGAAACACCCAATCATCAACTTCGAACTCAATTTCCCTCCTCCTCACATCGACATAGGAATTTTAGCGACTTTGAGCTGTTTTCAACCCATCCCCTATGAGCTGAACTTTCTCCATGGCCTCATGGCCTGAATCTGGTCCTATCATTGTAGCTTCACCGACTTCAAACCAAACTAATAGATGAAATACACCTCCGCCTATAGAGAGCCTTAAACGGAGCCATTTGAATGCTGGAATGATAATTGTTATTATATGCAAACTCAATAAGAGGCAAATGGTCATCCCAACTACCCCTGAAGTCAATCACACATGCTCTCAACATGTCCTCGAGAGTCTGGATAGTTCACTCCGCCTGACCATCCATTTGCGGGTGAAATGATGTACTGAGGTTGACCTGAGTACAAAGTCCCTTTTGAAACGACCTCTAAAAATGAGAGGTAAATTGGGTACCTCTGTCTGATATGATGGACAAGGGCACTCCATGCAACTGAACTAGATCTCGGATGTATAGTTTGGCATAATCCTCCTCTAAATCAGTGGTCTTAACAGGTAGAAAATGAGCGGCTTTAGTTAACCGGTCTACAATCACCCAAATGGAGTCATACTGTCAACGAGTGTGAGGCAACCCTATGATGAAGCCCCTATGATTTCCTCCCACTTCCACATAGGAATGTTGATGTACTAAAGTACACCTCCCGGTCTTTGGTGCTCAACCTTCACTTGTTGACAATTCAGACACTTAGCTATATATTCTGCGATGTCCTTCTTCATACTGTTCCACCAATAGATTTCCCGTAGGTCACGGTACATCTTGGTGGCACCTGGATGTATCGAATACCTAGAACCATGGGCCTCATGAAACATCCGATTTCTCAAATCATCAATGTCCGGAACACACAAGCGACCTTGATATCGAAGCACACCATCTCCCCCTTTGGAGAAGACCTCTACCTTTTGATTCTGAATGACTTCCTTTAACTTTACCAAAATAGGGTCCTCGTCTTGTCTAGCTTTTACATCAGTAACCAAGGACGATTCTGATCCATTCTGAATAATAACACCACCATCAGCCGAGTCAACCAAATGAACTACCAATCTTGCAAGTCGATGCACTTCCTTCCCTCATCTACATGGACACACTCTCCATGGAAAGTCTACTAAGTGCGTCTTCCACTACATTAGCTTTACCCGGATGGTAAAGGACACTCATATCATAATCCTTGAGTAACTCCAACCACCTTATTTGCCGCAAATTTAGGTCCTTTTGGGTAAACACATATTGTAGACTCTTGTGGTCCATAAACACATCTACATGGACCCCATACAAATAGTGCCTCCAACTCTTCAATGCAAATACCATCGCCGCCAATTCAAGATTATGGGTCGGGTAATTCCTTTCATGAACCTTCAACTGCCTGGAAACGTATGCTATAACATTACCATGTTGCATCAATACACAACCAAGGCCAATTCTTCAAGCATCGTAATACACTACAAACCCATCGGTACCCTCGGGTAGGGTTAACATTGGTGCCGAGGTGAGTCAATTCTTCAACTCTTGAAAGATCCTCTCACAAGCCTATGGCCATTGGAACTTCACTTTCTTGCGGGTCAATTTGGTAAATGGTGCTACAATAGATGAAAATCCCTCAACAAACCTCTGATAGTAACCTACTAAGCCTAAGAAACTCTTGATATGAGAAGTATTCACGGTCTCGGCCAATTCTTTACTGCTTCTATTTTCTGAGAGTCCACCTTTATGCCCTCACTTGATACCACATGACCCAAAAATGCCACTGAGCTCAACCAAAATACGCACTTGCTGAATTTGGCATATAGTTCACGATCCTTGAGAGTCGGTAGTAACACCTCCAAATGAGCGACATGCTCCTCCTCGCTCTGAGAGTATATCAGGATGTCATCAATAAATACGATCACGAACATATCCAAGTATGGCTTGAACAGCCTATTCATCAAGTCCATAAAAGCTGCAGGAGCATTCATTAGTCCAAAAGACATAACCACAAACTCATAATGACCATACCACGTCTTGAAGGCTGTTTTCGGGATATCACTCTCTCGAACCCTAAGCTGATGGTATCCGGATCTGAGATCTATCTTTGAAAAGCACTTAGCACCCTAAAGCTGGTAAAAAAATCATCAATCCTGGGAAGAGGATAACTATTCTTGATAGTGACCTTGTTCAATTGCCGATAATTAATACACATATGAAGAGAACCATCTTTCTTTCGAACAAATAAAACTAGTGCACCCCATGGGGATTTTGCTCGGTCTAACGAACCCCTTATCTAAGAGGTCTTTTAACTGATCCTTCAACTCCTTTAACTTAGCTGGGGCCATTCTCTAAGGAGGAATAGATATAGGATGTGTATCAGGAAGAAGGTCAATACCAAAATCAATATCCCACTCGGAAGGACTGTGATCGGGAAACTTCTATACACCCGTCTAGCTACAATTGAATCACCCATTGGAGTAGAGACTGAGAAGGGTTCTGACAAGATTTCGGGACTGACTCCGAAAATACTAGCCACATAAGTTGTCACAAAAGACAAGGCAACCACTGGTCTAACAAAGCATATACATCAAGATGGAAAACTCGTAACATACTAGTGACTACATCCGGGGAGACCTCCTGCTCCTGGCGGGATGCTAAGGCATAGAATCTGTTTTGACGCTGACTACTACCCGTGCCAGTAGATGCCCCATGTTAGGCTGGGTGTGCTGGTGGAGCTGCTGAACTGGAAGTTGGGCCTCAGCCCTAATCATGGCCCTATCTAGCTGCTGGGCAATCTCTGAGCATATGTCTGGGCTTCCCACACCCGAAGCAAGCACCTGAACCCGCCAAAAACTGACCCGTGTGCCTTCGGCCACATCTGTGGCACTTTGGGGTATCAGAATCTGTGAGCCTGCTGTTCTAACCTCTATAGCCTGACGCTCATCCTCTCTAGTCATGCCTAGATCTAGATGACACACTCATATCCAATAATGTTGGGATTGATGATCTTTGGTGGGACTGCTGACGGTGCCCACCCCCTGGTCTCTGTTGAGAGAACCTATAACTGTCTGTCCTGGCCCTCTTGGCCTTTCTCTCCCTCAGATGCGCCACCTCTATCTACTGGGCGTACAAGGCTATCTGAGGAAAATCCATATCTTGATGGAGCATGGCAGTTATGCAATCCTTGTCTAAGTAGTCCGCCACTCCATGAACAAACCTGCTTACTCGAGCCCTCTGATGAATCACTAACTCTGGGGCGTACTTTGACAGATGAGTGAATTCTAAGGCATATTCCTGCACTGTCATATTTCCATATTTTAGATTCATGAGCTCGGCTGCCTTCTCCCTCATCTATCAAGGGAAGAACTGATTTAGAAAAGCGATGTGAAACTTATCCCAACTGATAGGGCCTGCTCCGGCTGCCCTACTATCCTTCAACTATTTAAACCAAATGTGTGCGACCCCCTTCAACTGATATGAGGCCAAATCAGCACACTCTTCTTCACTCACCCCCATAATGGGTTATCTTCAAAATCTCGTCAATAAACTCATGTAGATCCTCGTCCACCTTTGACCCTAGAAACTCTGGTGGGTTCATCTTTAGGAAATCTCTAACTCATGCTGCCGCCGCATTCCCGTTCTGCAGCATATGTGCCACTGCCTGCTGGTTGACCTGGGCGGTCAAGGCCTGTGCTAGCATCTGAATGGCTGCCCTAAATTCTGCGTAGAGGCAATCGGCTCCAATGCATGGTGCTCATGGGCTGGTGGTGCTTTTTGGTGCCCATCTCTATTACCATCCTCATGGCCATTTCCATTCCCATTTCTTATACCGTTAACTCTTCGATGAGGCATGATTCTACAAATGTAAATGGCACAAATCAAAAGGATAGAGAAACATTTCACCGCATGACATAGGTCATGAAAGAAGGGAACATTTCCTAAATGTCTAATAGACTCTTCGTCATAAGTGTGGCGCGCTTCATACTGATGAAAAAGACTCTACTTAATGCGGCTTTCAGACACCCTGAGATACTTCAAAACCTATTGCTCTGATACCAAATTTGTCAAGACCCGAACATAGGCCTGGATCGAGACACGGGACAAGGAGCCCCGAGAGACTCCAAGTCGACCCATGGTATGAACATACATCTAATTCAATTAATAAAAGCTGAAAATTCAATCATGATAATCATAACGGAAGTCTAAACATACATAACATCGGAATACAACCGCGAATTTGAAGCTGAATACAATATGTCTAAAAAGCCTCTACTTCTAGTGAGTTGATTGGACAAGTCCCCAACTAACTCTCTAAATCTGAAACTGAAATTATGGAAACATAACTGAATAGAAAGAGGCCGTCGACAGATGAGGACTCACCAATATGGTCTGGATGCTAACTTTGGAACTGGCTAGTGATGGGGCTGAGTCTGGATGTCGGGGCCTGTATCATAAAATGATACAACATAGAGTACGCGGTCAGTACGTGGAATGTACCGAGTATGCAAGGTAAGTAAAACCGCTTAATTAAATAAGATCATTTAAAACATGCATAATATAAAACATATTCTATATAAGAATCTGAGAGTAGGGCGTGCATGCTATTTTCTTAAATCATGATATAAACATAACTAAACATCATAACTGATTCAAATGACTCAAAGCTTAAATCTGATTATCATAAGTAAAATTGAACATTGGATCAAACTTGCTTTAGAACATATATATACACACACACACACACACACACACACACACACACACATACATCATGAATGATAATCATGCATATCTGAAATCATGAGGAACCATGGGAGACTTGTCATATAACCGACATTACCACGATTGAGCTTACGTGGTCTCAACTATCACAGTCAAGTGGGTAGAGCTGTCCAAAGCCTTTCCAGGGATAAGGACGATACCATGATATTGATATCAAGCTCGAGGCCCCCTTGGATAGGGGAAAGCTCCGAAGGAGGTCCCAAAGTATATAAGTACACCTACATTGGCGCGTAGTTCTAAGGCATCAGGTTGACTGACCCTTAGCCTACTCGATGTTAGACACTACTCCCAAAGACATGCATATGCTCTCCATCATTTTCAACGAAGCTGACCATCGGCTAGCGATGAATCTTAATAATAACATACATGTATAATCGAAATTCATAATATGAGGAGCCTTGGCTCAAATCATACCACCAGCTGAATAAAATTGGGAGTCTAGATCCAAAATCATGCGGTAAGCTAATTGACATGAAGTCATAAATCATACTTGAACATATGGGCTTGCCAAATACTTAAACATGCTTGAAAATACTTGATTCACTTGAAAACATGATCATAGACATGGGTAACTTGGAAACATGCTTTTTATCATAAATATCTCATTATACTTGAACATACATCATAAATTTCAACTTTCATGAACTTATCATGGATGGGCATTATAATTTATAAAATTTGAAAACATGATTTATAATTGAAAGAATTGTAAAACTTTCCCATGAATCATAATTCAATAATAGAAACATGCTTAGACCATACCCATGGTAGAAACTTAGGAAATTCATGTTTTGAGTTAAAACCCCATAGGATCAATATATAGATTTTGATGAATTAGAGAGAGATTGGGCATGGGTATGAAAAAATTCACCCTTTTACAACCTTAAATACCTGAGAGAATCTGATTATACAACTTCTCTAATTGCCCAATGAAGAATTGAGAAGAATTTGGGAGGAATTAAGCTTGATCACCTCTCTAGCTCTCTAGGTTTGCATGCATGAATAGGAATAGTTTAGAATGAACTTGCTCCTCTTTAAACTCATCATTCATAGCTTAAAACAACGTATTTTAGGCCTTAGGGTCATAGAAATTATGGAAAATCCCTTATTAAATTCGCAAAGAAAAACTGACTGCCAGTCCTAATGAGGACTGGACGAGTCTTCATCTAAGGCCACGACTCGTGGCCACCAACCGTCATGCTCACTGCCACAAACTAAGATCTGGTTACCACAAGGAATGTCACGAGTCGTCACTGCTAACCACGAATTGTGGTCACCACTCATCCCCTACACTGCCACAGTATCAAGGGAGGTCACCACGGGCGACATCATGACTTGTAGTGTTTCCCAACGAGTCATGGTGAGGGCTCGTAAAGTACACTGTCCAATGCATCCTCCTCCTTCATCACTCCCTGACCACGGGTGACCTCACAGCTCGTGGGGTTGACCACGACGCGTGGTCATACCTGTGGTCACCCAAACTCAAAAATTTCCAACTTAAGTCTAGCACCTAACCACGAGTCACTCCATGACTCGTGGTCTACCCCACGGGTCACAGGATGACTCGCTCTATGACCTGGTGCAGAAAATCTATTTTCTCCATTTCGAATCCCGGGTCTTATGTTAGGGCTTTCGGGTTATAACAATCTTGCATTCCCTAATGTTACACATTGTTTTTTCAAAAAACTAATAAAGAGGAATAAATAAAGATTTAGACTAATAACATTTCATTGGGATACATTCACCTATATTGAACTAGGATATCAAGACGCACTTCATTCATAAGGTGAAAAGGAAGATTTTTCATCACACCATAGAAAACAGGTGAAAGAATCTTCTCTAGTTTATTTGTAATTATAGGAATATTCTGATCCATCAAAATTAGGTTGGCTTCCCTAAATGTGCTAAAACACATATCTTTGAAGAACAAAATGATTTCAGTCATTAGTATCCAAATTCTTTTAATCATGCCACTAAATTTAATGGGGAATAAAGTTTCCATAAGAATAAGACAATCATCACTTTCTATACCATGTATTTTTTCTTGCTCCATATTGGCAGGCTTCCCCAAATTTGATACATGCCCATCAGGCATCTTCCACTGCTCGACTCACTCACAAACATTTTGCTTCTGGTATATTATAAATGAATAATTAGCCTTGGGCCTGTAGAACTTTTTGTTCTATTTCTCCTACAACCGTAACTCTTTTTGTCTATAATATTCTGGTAAGTCCATTCTAGCCTTAACAGTATCTTATGTCTTGTCGTTGACATCCATCACTATGTTGGACAAATTATATAATTTTTTTCAACATGCATAATATCAAGATTATGTCGGAGAAGAGTATCCTTCCAATATACTAACTCCCATAATATGCTTTGTTTGGTCTAATTATATGCAACACTATGCCTATCAAATTTTTACGGTTGTTATTCTGTAACCTTTGGAAAATGTCTAACATTCTCCCATGCATCCTCTCCCGACAATATGTCATAACCCATACATAGGCCCAAATTGAGACACGAGACAAGAAAACCCGGGGAGGCTCCAAGTCGACCCATGACAACTAAAGCTCAATATAATGAATGTGGAAATCTAATATTTTAAATAGCAAAAGTTTGAAAAATCCAATAATTTCTGAACAATGAAAAACATAATACTGATACGAAGCTGAATACATGCTATGTCTAATAAGTCTCTATAACCCGACGAGTTGATGGAACAAGACCCCAACTAACTCACTAATAAATTAAGACTGAAAGTACTGATAAAAAACTGATAAGAAGGTCCTCGAATGATGAGGACTCACAAATGGGCTGAGAAATGTTAACTCTGAGAATCTGGCTAGCGGTGGGACTGAACCTGAACATCCAAGCCTATATCATGAAATGATATAGCATAGAGTATGCGATCAGTACTTGAAATGTGCTGAGTATGCAAGATAAGTAAATCTGCTAAGCAAGTAAAAGATGAAATCATGCATATCATAAAACATAATCAAGATAAGATTCTGAGAGTAAGACTTGCATGCTATTATCTGAAAACATGATTTAAACATGACCGAGTATCATAACTTATTCGAATGACCCATAGCTGAAACTGATAATCATAAGTAAAACTGATCATTGGTTCAAACCTACTAAAAACATAATATCATAACTGATGAACATGCATAATTGAAAATCATGAGGAACATTGGGAGACTCGTCATGTAATTGACATTACCACGATAGAGCTTACGTGGTCCCGACTATTACATTCAAGTGAGCAGAGCCGTCCAAAGCCTTGCCAGAGCTAAGGGAACTACCATGATATCGATATCAAACTGAAGGCCCCTCGGCGGCAGGGAAAACTCACAAGGGAGGTCCCAAATAATCGAACATACCTATGTTGGCACGTAGTTCTGAGGCACAAGTTTGACTGAACCCTTAACCTACTCGGTGCTAGACAATACTCCCAAAAACAACATGCATATGCTCTCCATCATTTTTTAACTAAGCTGAACCATCATCTTGCGGTGAAGCTAAATCATAATAATACATGCATAATCTGAAAACATATCATGAAGCCTTGGCTCAAACCATACCACAAGTTGAAAAGTGGGAATCTAGACTCAAAAACCATGTGGTAAACTAATAATATGAAATTGAAGTAAATCATGAAACATACTTGATCATATGAGATTGCCCAATCTTATACATGCTTTGAAATAGTCAAAATTATGGATATAAGCATGAGTAATTCAAAATCATACTTTCATCATAAACATCTCATCATACTCGGTAACATAGATCATAATCTCAACCTTTCATAAACTTTCATAATTGGGCATCAAAATTGTAAGACTTTGAAATTATAAATTTGTAATTGAAAACATAATAAAACATGCCCATGAATCTTGAAACAACATTAGAAACATGAAGAGAATTTACCCATAATAGATACTTAGCGGAATTCACAAATTGGGTTAAAACCCAATGAATTCATCAACTTAGAATTACATGAATTAGAAGGGAATTTGGGTATGGGAGTGAAGGAATACTCCCATTCATAACCCCACATACCTGGGTACTTTGAATTTCACAAGCTCTCTTGAGAATCCAAGTGAATTGAGGAAGAACCTAAATAATCTTCTAGTTTGATCTTCAATGGACTCCTTGATCTTGCATGCATGGAATGGGGAGGCTTAGAATAGGATAAGAACCCTTAGAAGTCCTCCAACTAAGCTTAAGATGGCGTAGTTTAGAGCTTAGGAGTTTAAGAATTACGGAAAATCCCTTAATAAATTCACAGGAAGATCACACTGTCAGTCCCAACGAGGGAGTGGAAGAGTCGTTACCCTTAACGACGACTCATTACCTGCTCCTATCGCCAACACTAGAAAAATTACGCTGCCTGTCACTATAAGGGAAACCATGACTCGTGGTGTTCAAGTCGTTGGGAACACTGCCAAAAATTCAACATCCATTCCAGCTTCTAACCACGACCAACTCCACGACTCGCATGAGTCGTTGCTTCTCTCATGGTCACCCCCTAACCACAAATATTAGCCAACTCTCCCTCCACTTCATGAGTCACTGAACAACTCGTGAAGTCTCCTCATGGGTCACTGGAAGACTCGTCCTGTAACCTAGTGCAAAATTTTCTATTTTCTCGGGTCTGATCTTAGGGATTTCAGGATATTACAATATCTTCCCCTTGGGAACATTCGTCCTCGAATGTGAATGAACATACTGAAAAGCTAGGGAATATAAATAACATCTCAAATACTGAACATCTAAACCCCAAAACTGATGGGTAGACTGACTTCAAAATGAAATGTATGACTGAATTGAATTCATGAATCACACATACATATATTGACATGAAAGAAACCGGAACACATGAATTAAAAATGAAACTAAATAGGATACTAAGAAGGAAACTGATACTTTAAGCTGGAATTGAGATAGTAGGGAATAGATGGGGGTATTTAGCCATTATATTTGCTTCGGTTTCCCACATAGCTCCCTTAACATGCTGATTCCTCCATAAAACCTTTACTGAGGCTACTTCTTTATTTCTTAACTTCCGAACTTGACAATCAAGTATTTCAACTGGAACCTCTTCGTAGCTAAGGATATCCTTCACACCTACGCTCTCCACCGGGACAACCAAAGTTAGATCACCCATGCACTTCTTTAAAAGCGACACATGGAAAACTGGATGTACTGAAGCCAATTCTAAGGGTAACTCCAACTCATCGACCACCTTGCCAACATGTCTCATAATTCGGTATGGGCCAATATAACGGGGACTAAATTTCCCCTTCTTTCCGAACCCTATCACTCCCTCCATGGGAGACACCTTCAAAAACGCCCAATCATCAATTTTGAACTCAAATCTCTCTCCTCCTCACATCTGCATAGGACTTTTGGCGACTCTGAGCTATTTTCAACCTTTCTCTTATAAGCTAAACTTTCTCCATAGCCTAATGAACTGAATCTGATCCTATAAATGTAGCTTCACCGATATCGAACCAACCAATAGGAATCTACATCTCTGCCCATAAAGAGCCTTGAATGGAGCTATTTGAATGCTGGAATGGTAAATATTGTTATATGCAAACTCGATGAGAGGTAAATGATTATCCCAACTACCGTTGAAATCAATTGCACATGCTCTCAACATATCTGCAAGAGTCTGAATAATCCATTTAGCCTGACCGTCTATTTGCGAGTGAAAAGTTGTACTAAGCTTGACCTGAGTACCGAGTCCCTTCTGGAATGACCTCCAAAACTGGGAGGTAAACTGAGTACCTCTATCTGATATGATTGACAAGGGCACCCCATTCAACCGAACTAGCTCCCGAATATACAACTTGGCGTAATTCTTTCGCTGAATTGGTAGTTTTGACTAGTAGAAAATGAGCTGCTTTCATCAACCTGTCTGCAACCACCCAAATAGAGTCATACTGTCGACGAGTATGAGGCAACCCTGTAATGAAGTCCATATTGATTTTCTCCCACTTTCAAGTAGGTATATTAATGTCTTGAAGCACACCTCTTGGTCTTTGATGCTCAACCTTCACTTGTTGACAATTCGGACACCTTGCCACAAACTCTACTATGTCCTTCTTTATGCCATTCCACCAATAAACTTCCCGTAGGTCACATTACATCTTGGTGGAACCTGGATATATAGAATATCTGGAACCATGAGTCTCATGCAGCATCCTCTCCCTCAATTCATCAACACCCGGTACACACAAACAACCCTAATATCATAGTACACCATCTCCCCCTTGAGAGAAAGCCTCCACCTTATGATTCTGAACAACTTCCTTCAACTTTACCAAAATAGGATCTTCATCTTGTCTAGCCTTGACTTTTGTCACCAAGGAAGATTCTGATCCATTATGAACAATGACACCACCATCTGCTGAGTCAACAAGACGAACTCCGAGTCGTGCAATCCGATGCATATCCTTCACTAACCCTTTCCTCTCCTTATCTAAATGGGACATACTCTTCATATAAATCTTGCTAAGAGTATCTTCCACCATATTGCTTGAATGATAAAGGAAACTCATATCGTAATCCTTAAGAAGCTCCAACCACCTCCTTCGATGTAGATTTATATCCTTCTGGGTAAACATGTACTGTAGGATTTTTTGGTCCGCAAACACTTCCACGTAGACCCCGTACAGATAGTGTCTCCATATCTTCAAGGCAAATACTACCGCTGCCAACTCGAGGTCGTGAGTCGGATAGTTCTTTTCATGGACTTTCAGCTTCCTGGAAGCATAGGCTATAACCTTATCATGCTGCATTAAAACACAACCAAGGAAGATCCTTGAGGCATCACAATATACCACAAACTCATCGGTACCCTCAGGTAGAGTTAACACTGGTGATAAGGTGAGTCGAGTCTTCAAATCTTGGAAGATTTTCTCACAGGCCTCCTACCATTGAAACTTCACTTTCTTTTGGATCAACTTAGACAATAGTGTTGCAATGGATGAAAATCCTTCAACAAACTTCCTGTAGTAACCATCTAAGCCCAAGAAACTCCTAATATCTGAAGGACTCACTGGTCTAGGCCAATTCTTCACATCTTCGATCTTTTGATAGTCTACCTATACACCCTCACTCGACACCACATGACCCAAAAATGCTACTGAGTTTAACCAAAACTCACACTTGAAAAATTTAACATATAGTTGGCGATCCTTAAGAGTCTGTAGCACCACCCTCAAATGAGCGGCATGCTCCTCCTCACACTAAGAGTATATGAGGATGTCATCTATGAAAACAATCACAAACATGTACAAGTACGGCTTGAACACCCTGTTCATCAAATCCATAAAAGTTGTAGGAGCATTTGTTAGTCCAAAAGACATAACTACAAACTCATAGTGATCCTATTGAGTCCTGAAGGTTGTCTTCAGAATGTCAGTCTCTCTAACCCTGAGCTAATGATATCCGTATCTGAGATCTATCTTTGAAAAACACTTGGCACCCTAAAGTTGGTCAAATAAGTCATCAATTCTGGGGATGGGATACCTGTTCTTGACTTTGACCTTATTCAACTTCCAATAATCAATGCACATTCGAAGGAAAACATACTTCTTTCGGACAAAACGTACTGGTGCACCCCACGGGGATTTTCTAGGTCTGATGAAACCCATGTCTGAAAGATCATTCAACTCCTTTAGCTCAGTTGAAGCCATTCTGTAAGGAAGAATAGATATAGGTTGCGTATCGGGAAGAATGTCAATGCCAAAACCGATCTTCCGCTCGGGAAGAATCCTGGTAGATCATCTAAAAATATTTCTAGATATACACACACTATAGGAACTAACTGGATAGTCAGGGTTTTGGATGTAGCATCCTTAATCCTCACTAGATAGTACATACAACCTTTAGAGATCATCTTTCTATCCTTAAGGTAGGAAATGAAGCGACCTACAGGCACAACTTAATTACCCTTCCACTCTAGAACTGGCTTTCCCGAAAATGGAAACTCTACCGCACGGGTTTTACAATTTACTGAGGCATAACATTCATGTAGCCAATCCATGCCAAAGATAACATCAAAAGCTGTCGTGGTTAACTCTACTAAATCTGTTGAGGTGACCTTCTAAAGGACTGTGACAGGGACATTTCTATATACCTGTAGAGCTATAACTGAATCACCTACTAGAGTAGAGACTAAGAAGGGTTCTGAGAGGATTTCGGGACTGACTCTAAAACTACTAGCAACGTAGGGCGTCAAAAAATATAAAGTAGCCTCTGGATGTAACAAAGCATACAAATCAAGGTGGAATACTCATAAAATACCTATGACTACATCTAGAGAGGCCTCCTGCTCCTGACTAGATGCGAGGGCATAGAATTTGTTCTGATGTTGACCACCATTTGCACTAGTGGAGGCACCCTACTGAGCTGAGCGTGATGGTGGGAATGCTGAACTAGTGGCTGGGTCTCGGCCTCTACCATGTCCTAGTCTAGCGGCTGGAAAATCTCTGAGCATATGTCCGGGCTTCCACACCCGAAACAAGCACTTGTACCTGCTAGGCATTGAACAGTGTGCCTTCTACCACACATGTCAAAAGATGGAATACTGGGCTCTATGGATCTGGTCCCCTGACCTTGAGAGCCTGACACTCGTCCCCTTTGATTGCGCCTAGATCTGGATGGCACACTTGCTACTGATGGCGCTGGGGCTAATGGTCTCCGGTAGGACTGCTGATGATGCCCACCACCAGGCCTCTACTGGGAGAACCCAAAACTGTTGGTCGCCCACTTGACCTCTCTCTCCTGCTCACTCTTCTATACCGCCTCTATCTGTTGGGCGTACAGAACCAACCGTGAGAAGTCAATATCCTTGTGAAGCATAGAGGTCTTGTAATCTTTGACCAAATAGTCTGCTATCCCATGCACGAACCTGCTCACTCAAGCCCTCTGATCCACTACCATATCAGGTGCATATTTGGATAGGCGGGTGAACTCTAAAGCATACTCCTAGACCGACATGTCGTTCTACCTTAGGTTCATAAATTCAGCTTCTTTGATCTCCCTCATCTCTTGGGGAAAGAACTGATCCAAGAACGCAGTATAGAACTCATCCCAACCAATGGGACCCACTCCAACTGCCTTGATATCCTTCCACCATCTGAACTAGATATGGACAACCCCTTTCAATTGATAAGAGGCTAAGTCTACGCACTCCTCCCCCATCAACCCCATGATCTTGGTGATCTTATGAATCTCATCAATAAACTCATGTGGATCCTCGTCCACCTTCGATCCGAGAAACTCCAGAGGGTTCATCCTAAGAAAATCCCTAATTCTTGCCGCCGTCACATTTCCATTTTGGGGAACATACACTACCGCTTGCTGGTTGACCTGGCCAGTCAATGCCTGAGCTAACATTTGGATGGCTGCCCTAAACTCTGCATGGGCAACCTGCTGGGGCACATGTGATGAGCCCGCAAGTGTACGGGTCGTACAAGTAATACAGTGGCTCTTTTTAAGAACCGGAATGTCGAACCCACAGGAATAGGAATACGGGGTGAA
>JACEIK010006604.1:0-51771 GCA_018107945.1 Datura stramonium | reverse complement strand
ATGACTTTATCCATCCATCATGTTCTTTTCTTCTGTAAGCTCTGTCCAACATCACTTTTTTATCGTCACATTGGAGGTTTCCTTCGTACTGCTCCTGACAGTTGTGTCCTATTTTTGGTACTTTCAGGTAAACAAAATCAGGCCAACTAGATTGCACATAGCCATTGAAGAGACGTGTTTTCGGGTAACAACCGTAGGTTCCATTGCATGGAACATACTTGTACTCGAAACCTTTGCAATCGCAATATTTCAAGCACAAATCTTTACATTCTTTCAAGGTTTTATTGCGATAATATGCAATATCATACCCATAATGCATTTTCCACTTATCGAGTTTGCATACAACAACAACTATCACTCCAGTATTCAGAAGGCGCCGTGTGAGCCTCTCTACGGGCGAAGATGTAAATCGCCCATCGTATGGTTTGAGGTTGGTGAGGTGGCAATGATAGGGCCGGATTCGGTTCATGAAGTAATAGAGAAGGTTCAGTTGATAAGAGATAGGTTGAAAACTGCCCAGAGTTGCCAAAAGTCTTATGTGGATGTGAGAAGAGAGTTAGAATTTGAAGTCAATGACTGGGTATTTCTGAGGGTGTCTCCCATGAAGGGAGTGATGCGGTTTGGAAAGAAAGGGAAACTTAGTCCCCACTATGTCGGCCCATATAGGATAGTGAGACGTGTTGGCAAGGTGGCTTGTGAGCTGGAGTTGCATTCAGAATTAGCTTCTGTGCATCCTGTGTTTCATGTATTACTTTTGAAGAAGTGCTTGGGTGGTCCAGCTCTAGTTGTCCCGGTGGATAGTGTTGGTGTAAGAGACAACCTTAGCTATGAGGAGGTTTCGGTGGAAATATTTGGATCGTCAGGTTCGAAGGCTAAGGAACAAGTAAGTAGCTTCAGTTAAAGTGTTATGGAGGAATCAGTATGTTGAAGGAGCTATTTGTGAAGCCAGAGCGGATATAATGGCTAGATACCCGCATTTATTCTCTACCGACTCAGTTTTAGCTGGAGGTATCAGTTTTGCACTCAAAATTTATTTAGTTTCATGTTTAGTTCATGTGTGCAAGTTTCTTTTAGGTATATGGATGTGTGTATGATTCATGAAATCAGTTCAGTTATGTGATTCGAATTGGAGGTAGTCATTCTGTTAGTTTTCGGTTTAAATGATCAATATTTGAATATGATGATTGCATTTTCTCTGATTTTCTGTGTGTTTTCTAACATTTGAGGATGAATGTTCCCAAGGGGGATATATTGTTATACCCTGGAAGCCCAAAGATCAGACTCGGGAGTTGAAACGGAGAAAAGTGTAAAAACTGGTACCAAGCACAGAACGAGTCATGAGATGACTCATTGGTATAGCCCACGAGTCGTGATATGACTCGTGGGGAGGCCAGTGAGGAGTTTGGAAAATTTGGGAAAAAGGATTCCCACGGACATGACCACGACTCATGGTCAAACCCCATGAGTCGTTAGGCCAGTCGTGGGGTGAGTGAGAAGTAAAAGGGAAGAGTGGAGGCAGTGTACATAACGGGTGGTGACCACGAGTCGTGGTCACCAATAACGAGTCGTGAGGTTGCCCGTTAAGAGCCTAAGAGACCTATTGAGCAGTAAACCTCACGAGCTAAGCCACGAGTCGTGACCTATGACCACGAGTCGTTAGGTCCCTCATTGGGACCACCTGACAGTCATTTTCTGCGAATTTAGCAAGGGATTTTCCGTAATTCCTAAATTTCTAAGGCCTAAACTACATCGTTTTGAGTTATGAATAGTGACTTTTAAAGGAGTTACGTTCATTTTAGGCTTCATTCATTCATGCATGCAAGGTAGAAGACTTGAGAGGGTGATCAAGCTTAACATTCATTAATTTCTTTTCAATTTCCTATTGGGCATCTAAAGAAGTGTTAGTATTAGCTACTAACAGGTATGTAGGGTTATGAATGGGTGATTTCTTTCACACCCATGCCCAATCCCTCTCTAAAGTATGAATTTTCTATGTCTAATCTATGGGGTTTTAATCCAAATGCATAAAACTTCTATTCTTATACATGGGTATGATTTGATTATGATTCTACTATTGAATTATGAAGCATGGACAAATTTTATAATGTTTTCAATTTAAAATCATGATTCTAGTTCTATGAATTAAAAAGCCCATAGATGAAATCTTCGCGAAAGATGAGATTTGTGATACAGTATATAATGATAATAAGATATTATGATGAAAAGCATGTTTTGAAGCTACCCATGTTTACAATTATGTTTTCGATGAGAATTGTGTACTCCTAAGTATGATAAATCTTGGGCAATGCCCATATGTTAAGATGAATGATGATTTTTTTCGAATTAAACACCACATGGTTTTTGAAGCTAAGGCTCCCAATTATGTTTTTAGCTTTTGGTATGTATTGAGCTAAAGCTTCTCGTATGCATGATTTCATATTTGAGATGTATTTGATTATTGAGCTTCGTTATAAAATGATGTGAGCACATACACCTTTTTGGGAGTAATGTCTAACGCAGAAATGAGGCTAAGGGTCGATCACCGGAGTGCGTGACTGTGCCAATGTGGTTTCTCACATTATTTTTGGGACCTCCCTAGTGAGCTTCCCACTGCCGGATGGGCCACTAAATGCTTGATATAAATATCATGAAACCGTCCCTAGCCTGGCAAGGCTTTGGACGACTCTACCCCTTGAGTGTGATAGTTGGGTCACGTAAGCTCTATCGTGGTATGTCGTTAAAAGATGAGTCTCCATTGAACATAATGATTTCGGATATGTCATGTTCATTACTCATGTGGTTTATATATGTGCATGTTTTAGCAAGTTTGACTCGATGTTCGGCTTTACTTCTAAATGTCGGAATTCGGCTTGAGTCAATTGGTCGATATGATGTAATGAAGTTATGTCATGTTATGTTATGAAGAGATCATGATTTCGGAAAGAATGCATGTAAGCCACATACTCCCAAATTCTTAATGTTTATGTTTACGTTATGCATTGGTTTTAAAAGATTTTATTTACTTAAGCGGTTTTACTTACCCTGCATACTCGGTACATTTCACGTACTGACCGCATACTCTATAGTGTATCATTCTCATGATATAGGACCCGACTCTCGGGTTGAAATTTTGCTCAAGTAGTCGACTTATTAGAGTTAGCATTCTTATTGTGGTGAGTTCTCATTTCTGAGGACTAGACTATTCATCTTTCCTTTATGTATTTCAGTTTCAGTTTTGTTGAGTTAGTTGGTGTCTTGTCCCACTTAAACTCGTCATGTTTTAGAGGCTTTCGGACGTATGTATGTATTCGGCTTGATTTCATTTCGATGTTATGTTCAAGTTAGACTTCTATTATGAGTATCTTATTGATTATTCGGTTTCTTGATTAAGATTAGATGTATGCTTATTTCATGGGTCGACTTGGGGTCTCTCGGGGCTCCTTGTCCCGTGTTACAATCCGGGCCCCCATTCAGGTCGTGACATAATGCCCTACTTGCGGCTTTCATGGACACGATGAAACGGGGTTTTCAACGTATTTAGATATGTTCGTCATTATATTCGTGATGACATTAAATTGTATTCGAACGGAGGAGGAACATGCTAACCATCTGAGGATAGTGTTATAGACGCCCGAGAGACCGCCAGTTGTTTACTAAATTTAGCAAATGTGAAATTTTGGTTGGATTACGCGTGACTTTCACTTGGTCACATAGTCTCGGGTGAGGTATTCGAGGTAGATCCTCAAAAGATATCAACGGTGAAAGACTAGTTCAAAACCTACTTCCCCAATCGATATCAAAAGTTTCTTGGGTCTAGCTGGTTATAACCAACGTTTTGTAGAAGGATTTTCCTCTGCCGCATCTCCTATGAATAGTTAACTCGAGAAAAAAGAGTGAAGTTTAGGTGGTCAAATGCATGTGAGAAAGAGTTTCCAAGATTTGAAGACTCGACTCACTACCGCTCAAAAGTTTAACCTTACCGGAAGGGACAGATGGGTTTGTGGTATATTGTGACACTTCTAGAGTTGAACTCGATTGCGTTCTAATGCGGTGGGTAAGGTGATAGCTTACGCCTTTAGTCAACGTAAGGTTCATGAAAAGAACTACACGACTCATGACCTTGGGTGACGTGATGGTCTTGCTTTGAAGATATGGAGGCATTATCTTTATGGGGTTCACGTGGATGTTTTCACCGACCACAAGAGCCTTCAGTATGTGTTCAGTCAGAAAGACTTGAATCTTCTGTCGAGAAGGTGGTTGGAGCTATTGAAGGATTACGACATGAGTGTCCTACCACCCCAGAGGCAAGACCAATGTGGTGGGCGATGCCCTAAGGAGAATGTCCATGGGGAGCGTTGCTCATGTTGAAGAGGAAAAAACTGGCCAAAGATATTCACGGGTTAGCTCGATTGGGAGTGAAGTTGGTTGATTCAGGCGAGGGCGGAGTAGTATTGCAGAGTGGGTCAAATTCCTCGTTAGTTGTTAAGGTTAAGTCAAGGCGAGGATGAGAGATCCCATATTGGTTAAGCTAAAGAAGCAATTCTCGGGAAAAGAGTGGAGGCTTTCTCCAAAGGGGGAGATGGTGTGCTTCGTTACCAGGACAGACTATGTGTACCGGATGCATTGACTTCAGATAATAGATATTGGTAGAAGATCACATCTCCATATATTCTTTCCACCCAAGTGCCACTAACATAATACCATGATCTATGAGATATCTACTAGTGGAACGACATGAAAAGAGACATTGCAGAATTTGTGGCTAAGTGCCCAGGCGCTAGCAGGTCAAGGTGGAATATTAGAGACCTGGGGTATGAATCAGGATATCCAGCATACCCACATGGAAGTGGGAAAAGGTGAATATGGACTTTATTGCAGGGTCTACCTCGTACTCGTCGGCGACGCATGACTCCATTGGGTGATATTAGTAGATCGGATGACCAAGTTAGCACATTTCCTCCCAGTTAAAACTACAGACTCAGCTGAGAATTATCCTAGGCTATATATCTGGGGAGCTAGTCATACTGCGTAAGTGCGCGTACTATTTCAGATAGAGGTACCCGGTTCACCTCGTATTTTTAAATCATTTAGAAAGAACTCGATACTCAGGTCCAAGCTCAACACAGCTTTCACCCTCAAACCAATGAAAAGATGAGCAGACTATTCATACCTTAGAAGATATACGAGCTTGTGCGATCGACTTCAAGGGCAGTTGGGATGAGCACTACCTCTCGCCAGTTTGCATACCATGGCCCGACTGCACTCCAGTATTGAGGATGGCCAAATGGAGACATTATATGGTAGGAGGTGTAGGTCTCCTATAGGGTGATTTGAAGTTGGTGAAGCTACCTTTATAGGGCCAGACTCAGTCCATGAAGATTTGTGCGAGAAAGTGCAACTCATCGAGGAAAGGTTGAAAACAACTCCGTGACCAGAAATCTTATGTGGATGATGAGGGAGAAGAGAATTAGAATTTGCGCAGATGATTGGGTTTATACGTAAATTTCACCATGAAGGGGGTGATGAGGTTTTTTAAGAAAGGAAACTCAGTCTGAGGTATGTAGAACCCTACGAGATTTTGAAGCGAATTGGCAATGTGTCTTATGAGTTAGAATTACCCTCGGAGTTAGCATCGGTGCACCAAGTCTTCCATGTGTCACTGTGAAGATGTGCACCGGTGATCGGAAGCTTCCATTAGATAGTGTGGAAGTGAAAGATAGTCCCTCTTACGAAGAGGTTCAGTTTCGAGATCCTCCTAGACCATCGAGGTTCGTAGGCGAGAAACAAGGAAGTCTCTTCAATGAAAGTCTTATGGAGGAGCCAACTAGTTAAGGGAGCCACATGGGAGGAAGAAGAACGGAACATCATGGCTAAATACTCTCATCTTTTTCCTTCTAGTTCAATTTTAGCATCAGGTATTAAATACCTCCTCGATACTCTATTCAGTTTTGTACCCATTAACTCTATTTAGATTTTCGGTATGCATCCTAGTTGCATCAATTCAAAGAGATTAACATGGTTAAATCGGTTTGGAGTCGGTCATTCCTCCGGAAATCGGTTCATGATCTCATTGAGAATTATGACTCTTTCCAGTTTCCAACGGTCGTAGCCTTCATTCGAGGGCCAAGAAGATCCCAAGTGGGAGATATTGTAACACCCCAAAACTTTCTACACAAACTCGGACATTTCATGAAAAACCAAAAAAAAATTCTCGGAACGACCGAGACAACGAGTCGTTGTCACTTGATAATGACTGTTGTTTGGGTATGTCATCGTCGGATGTTCCTCAGGAACCAACGGGACATGGAATGACCCGTTGTGAGGAGCAACGAGTCATACGTCACTCATTGCATTCCCAAGTCAGAACCCGGTTGATCCCTTTCCGGGGAGACACGAGTCAAAGAATGAGTGTTTGTTTGATATAAAGACTCGTGGTGTGACTCGCTAGTTAGAGACTTCACAGTATTTTACCAACTCCTTAGTGACAACGAGTGGCCTTAACTGACCCATTGTATCACACAACAAGTTTTTGTGTCCACCGTGGTGTCAAGTCCCAAAATCCTTCAAGATCTCTAGTAGACGGGACGAGAGGTGACAGCGACTCGTTGTCCCAACCAACGAGTCATTTTTTCACCCGTTAGAGGAGGGGGCCCAGTATTTTGTTCAAGACCCTGCCAGTGGCCACGGGAGGTACCAACAACCCATTGGTTCTTCTAACAAGTCATGTTCTCTACCCATTGCCGGTTCCGATTAGCCCTGAGTTTAAGCTCGGGACGAGCGAGGCGGGTACTTAGCGAGTCGTGGTGTCAGCCAACGACTCATTGTGAAGCCCGTTGGTCCTTGTCGGGCGATTTTTAGATTTTCTTTCATGGGAATTTTTGTAACTATACCTTTTTAATCCCCAAACTATGTCATTTTGGGTTATATTCGAGGAATTTAGAGGGTAATTGATGTTTATACTTCATTCTTCTCATTCCCTCATAAGTCGAACGTAGAATCTCGGACGAAGGAAACACGGAAGCAGGGCGAGGGTTGGACTTCTTCTTCTCAAAATTCTCTAGGATTTTCTCGGGAATCATAACTAGGTATGTGGGAAATTTAGCACAGGAATTGTCCTTCCCTTGTGCCCAAAAATCCGTCTAAATTTTTTATCGAGTTCTAGGCCACTGAGTTTTGGTATGAATAAATTTTCAACCAGATTCAAATACGTCATGTGGAATATTGTTCATGTAAATTGTTGTTATATTTCCACTATCTTGTGACAATGTTAATGGCATTTCCTGTAAATGTGTTCTAGCCTTAGCTCTTGAATGTAGTAAATTAGAGTCTTGCATAATTGATTAGTTATTCATGTTGCTTGATTCTATCAATGTAGGGATTCTCATATTATTAATATCAGTTGAAAATCTCAGTCACTTGCATGCTAGTCCAGTTTCAATCATAATATTAGCATACTCAGTATTTCAAAAATGTCGGGTGATGGTTTGACTATGATGTTGAATTATGGGCAGCCTGAATATCAGCCTTAGAATCTGGATGTCAGTTATAAGATATCAGTTGGCTCTTTGAAATGATTCTGACGCTTCTAGATAAGCAGTCTGGCCAGTCTTAGAATACAAGTTACAAGAATCTGATCCGATAAGATTCTCCCGAGGACTTCCGGATAAGTATCCACTGATTTAGTCTTGAACCCCAGTTTAGGAGCTATCGGCTTAGTAGCCAAATTAGGACTATCTAGTGGGAGTAGAACTTAGCACCGAGCGGACCGGAGGTTCCATCGCACCCAGGATCCCAGAACTACATTACCATCGTAGGTTATTTTATTGGCCTTATGGCCCCGTATTTTGTGATCGCGGCTCGTGCCTTTATAGTCTGGCAAGGTATATTGGGTCCTATCGATGGGGCGTATACATCGAACTCCATGTTTAGCTTACGTGGTTATATGTCAGTTCTAGACTCTCCCACTAGTCAGTACAATTCCAGTTTAGCTCCAGTTCAGTTCGGTTCGGCTTAGCTCGAGGATCAATATCTGGATTCGAGGACATGTCATGACCGCCGGCTATGGTCATTATAGGCCATATCGGTTACATTTAGTTGTTGGTTTTCATTATTTCAGTTATATTTTCATATTTATATCAGTTTAGTTACTTGCTCTTTTATGCTTATTATATCTCTCCTTACTCGGTACATTCAAGTACTAACGCATATCGCCATGCTTATATCGTATCATGATACGGGTGCAAGTTATCGGCCCCGACACCGTTAGTAGATTTTCCTTAGATGATACTAGCAACAGCTTTTGGTGAGTCCTCATCTTTCGAGGATGATATTTATTTCCAGTTAATTTCTTTCAGGTTAGACTTTAGAGTTAGGTATTTGGGGCTTGTCCCAACAACTCATTATTAGTAGATAACTTTCAAACATAGGGTCGGACATTCGGTATTGTATTTTTTTCTTTTCAGATGTATTGACTCTTGTCAGCAGTTTCTTAAATGATTTCATTTATTTAAAGCTTCTGCTTATGATTACTCAATTTACCGAGTGTCATGATAGACCTGTAAGGTTGGCTTAGGGTTACTTGTGAATCAGAAATGCAGTGTCTCGTCAGAATTCGGGTCGTGACAGAATCCTTGAAGAAAGTCTGAAGAAATCTGAAGAAGAATTGAAAGCCTAACAGCTCTGAGATGCCTGTCTGGAATTTCTTCACACTGAGTCTGAGAGTTCGAAGAAAGAATAAGAGGAATATGTCGATCAACTCCTTTAATCCTCTCTTAAACATTCCAAAGCGACATAGTTTGGGGTTAAAAAGGTGAAGTTATAAAAGATGCCCTAAAATAAAAGTTTGAAAACTACCCGATGGAGACCAATGGGTCACATAATGAAGTCGTTGGTTGACACCACTACTCATTGGGACGATCATTTTGGTCTTGGGATTGAGATCTCGCGAGCTCATGGAAATTGGCATGGGGAGGACAATGACTCGTTGGATGAACCAACTAGTCGTTAGTTCCTTTCGTGGTCACTAGAGGAGTTGGGACAAGAATTCGAAACCACTACTAACGGACAACAATGACTTATTAGCAAAACCAATGGTCATGGTAGCTGCTCGATTGCCTCCCACTATTCGACCTTTACGAAGGATTCTTAGATTTGGCGATGGGTGGAAATAACGGCGTTAGAGGTGACAACGAGTCGTTGGTTCCCTTGTTGCTTTACAGGATGTATCTGGAAGATTTCTGTATTGAGCAATAACGACTTGAAGGAATATTTCGTTAATCTTAGTAATGGGTCATTGCATGACTTTCGTTAGTTTCCTAAATGAAAATTTTAGACCAAGCAACGACTCATACAACGGTCAGTTGGTGTTGACAACGACTCATTGTCTGAGCCATCTTGAGACAAAATATTTTTCTGGTTCTTTCTAGTTTTCATGCCAAGTATGAGTTTGGTCTAGGAAAGTTTCGGGGCATTACAATATCTAAGATCTTAGTTCAAGGAGATCAAATAAATTTATGAACGACGGTTCAACATTATAGCTAAATTCAATTCATAACTTATGATAAGACAATGTTCAGAAACAAGAATAAAGTGCTATGACTTTTCAATGATTTCTAAATTTGATCGTATGATCAAATAGTGTATCTACATGTTACATATTTAGGAATCACCTATGTTAATATGAAGTGTAAGATGCTTCAAGGAGAATTAGTGTAAGGCCAGATCTGTACGCACTCATGAAATCAGATAGTGTCCATAGCTGGAAACAAACACAACAACAAGACATCGAAGATGCTTAAGGATTAATTGTGTGAAATAGGATTTGTCTAAATATATGCTTAAGCTCAATGATTCAAGTATATCACATCACTTCGGTTGACCAAGTACTCCCAATTTATGTTTACTACAGAAAATTCAAAGAAAAACCTACTTACTTAGATGCGATTAATCTTTTGTTTATAAATCACATATTTTTTTCATGTATATTTTCATAATATAGTCATTTTCCATTCATGTGGGATATTATTTGAATTTTCAAAGATTAAGTCTTGAAGATAAAGTGTTGTGAATAGGAAAATGCATATTTTCATAATATAGCCATTTCCTATCTAGTATATAGTTGTCATATCAGCTCATCTATTATTAATCCTCTTCTGTATCCTTACAACATATTTTTCTTGTACTCTATGTTCTAGAATAGCTATAAGATAGATACTATTTTTATTCAAAAATTGCTTCAGTTCACATTACTTTACAACTTTTATTCAAAGCAACGGCATTCCATGATACGATTATGTAGTTTTTGCTGATTAGGAACCTGCAAACTTCCACCATCAAAACACCATTCTACTCTACCTCATATGTACTAGACCATATATTAAGTTCATGAGTGGTACCCTCTAACATGCTAAAACCATTAGCAGTAGATATAGCTTGGTTCTTTCTACTACCATGTTGGTATTAGCAGTGGATATAGCTTGGTTCTTGTCTACTACCAAGTTGTGACTCTTGATAGCAAATTTTCCTATAGCCTTTTTCCATACATATGCTTTGGTTACATCTTGTTGCAGATCTCCAAGTTCTAGAAAGGAGTTAAGGTTTAAAATGCTTTCTACCTCCTCTTACTCTTGTTTCCGGGTAATCTTTCTCTTCCAAATCTTCTCTCTTTGAGGACATGCTTTTTGGCCTCAGTAGTTGGTCTCTTTGTAGTCATATTCTTGGCCTTATAGGAGTATCTCACTATCGAAACAATTTTGGCGATGTTGAGAACCCAATCAAACTCCAATCGTTGCTCAAATACCATCCCTTGACGATCAAGGGAATGTAATAGGTTTAGGAAGGAAGGGAGTTTGGTTAACATTGGTTTCACAACAGCCTTGCATAGAGATTCTATCAAGTTTACTTGTACATTTATGAAGCATATATCGGTGAGCCAAGCGCACTCCTATTATATTTAAAGACCCTTTTCTCAGCAATTCAAAGGAAAATTAGGGAGCCTTGCAAATTGGTATAGTGATCAACACATAGCATGGAAAATTAAAGTTAGCAGCCCGTGCCTTAAGGATTATCTGTGATTGTTAATAGTGTGGGGCCAGAATAGAGAACTCCACTTCTGGTCATCCATGGAATTAAATAGGATAACAAAGTACCCATCATTATGGTAATACACCTTTGGATTACTAGAGAAGTTCTATTGTGCAGCAATAAATCGTTCCTGAAACCTCCAATAGAAGGTGAATCTGTACATATATAATTAGAGCCTTTGTCTATTTCTCCGTTTTTCTTTACTCAATTTCATCTTTCTGGGGCTGGACAATCTTAGTTTTATCCTTCACTTCTAGTGGGACAAATTCTAGAGTCTATTCCTTTAGCAACGAGCTTATTTACATTGAATAAGAGCTCGTCCAAACCTTCTTTGTTTCCCCCTGCTTGCTTACTTTATGTGATTATTGGGACATCATTCTTCATCTTCATGTTGTACTTCTCTTGAGTTTCAGTTAAGTCCTATTTGCCTACCCTGGAGCACCTGGGAAGATCTGGGGTAAATACACCCATATTGACACACTAGTCTTTTCATCAACGGAATTATTCTAGGTGCATTCGGTTACGGGGTGACCCCCTCTCTGAGCACTCCATTCGCTGCGGCCCAGTCACTGTTTATTGAGTTTGCCATACTTTCTATCCTTGCGTGGCTGTCCTCTTCCCCATTCTGATGAGTGTATGTTAGAAAGCACACTAACTTATGTTGAGAAAGTATCACATTATATATTCTTACGTATACACCATAAGTAGGTAATAAAATAGTATCTATAATCGTTCCCTTTATTTAAGAGAACATAATTTTTGTAAAATCTATAATATTAAAGAAAAAGCAAATAAGATTATATGCACTTCCGTTTGTAATTCCTTTCCTACATGAACCAAATAGGAGGTAAAATGGAGACACCTACATCGACTCTAGTTCGATAGAGAGCCCCCTTTTGTATATTGAAAAACCTCATCATACTTAATCATTTCAAATACAATGACGTTAAATCTTAACATGTTTAATAAATAAAATAATTCTCGACAATACAAATTTACGACCAAACTTCTTCACGGATCTAGTCTTGACATGTACAAGAGTTCTACGCAAACTAGTGACAATAATGGACAGAGCTTTTCTGGGGAGAAATGTAGAAGCTGATCTTTGTGTACTGCCACACTAATCATGAAACTTCAACACCTTCTACAAAACTACACCCAAAAGGTGTAGCAAGGTAGTATCGATTACACCACACGTGCGGAGTGGGCATCGCTGGCCGACTAAGATCGGTTCATGCAAAAGTATATATAATCAACATATAATAGTCGCCAATGTTAACAATAATTATATCATACAATTATATCCCATCCAGTCCATCAATCAATTCCTCAATTTTACGTTATACATTTATATTCTATCAATTCATTAATCCACGACATCAATTCGCACTATTCCTCTTGTATTCCTACAACCATCCCTCAGGACCCTATCCGCCGAAGCACAAGCATGCAGTTTCATACCTCGCTGCGGCGGTCCTTGGCCACTACGTGAGAAAGTCTCTTCTTGGGTGGTACATTGCCTGATAGTAGCTGTTATCAGCACTTCTCCTTCTCAACACATCTTTTAAGACTATGATCACCTTACTCATTGCATATTTTAATTACCATTAACTAAGTCCATTCTAGTTACCCAAGATTCTTTTATTGACTCAACAATATCTAAAAATGACGCCGGTTATCTATTTATTTAGCCATCATAGATAATCAATATCCCATCTCATCATATTAGAATCTTAACTCTTTTGTTTATTAACAGAACTATTTCTACAGTCAGGTCAACCCAGCATGAAGCAATGTTGCTGAATACCCATTACAAGGGACTAATAACAAGATCAACTTAGACACAGTAATTCATACTACAGCCAAATCATAAAAATTAACCATCAAGCAACACAAGTAAATTATTACTGTAAAACAACAATTCATATCAATAAAATCATGTCTACACTCAAGACACAGATACATGTATGCATCCACACCTCCTTAGTTTCACTATGCATACATTTGTACCATATTTATATCATCTCATATCATACATTTATCATATTGGTATGTCTCATATCATATTAGCACATCTCATGTCATACCCAAATCATGTCGGTATATCATATTCACATCTATATATATGTATGTCGATCATATATCTATATATCTGTACATGTCACATTACCGAAGGTTTTATTCGGCCTTCTGATATGATGTGCGGGGGACTCCTAGAAGTACTTATACTATATCAGTGTGGTTCCCTCTCTCACTCATCTTCTTGTCAAGTTACTCACCTCAAACACGAGTCACTCATATCTGGCTTGCTCACCGAATGCTCATATATGCCCAGGCCACTTATATCCAAGTATTTTATACCTACTCAATCACACTCAATCGCATATTCGGATGCTCACCTCGGACACGAGTTTCTCATCTCAGGGTAAGGATGCATTACCCATCATTCATCAACATATTTCATCATGCTATATCAATCATCGCACAAGATAGATCACACATACACACATTAATTATCACAATCGCACTTTAAAATCATGAATAATATTCACAATTTTACTCCATTTAGAGTTCATCCAAGCACATAGTTATACCACCATAATTTATATTCCAATCACTATTTGAAGACCATTCAAAAATATTCATCAGTTCCTCAATACATGTAAGGCATTAGTCACAGTCTAATTTTCCCTAATTCCATAATAATTAAATAAATGTTTAGGTAATTAGATACGCACATATAGACACATAAAGGTATTAATATATTTGTACTCATATTTATGTATACACACATCATAGCCTGCTCTAAATTATTTATTAGTTCAATCTTATAAGACTTAGCTAATCGGGACGGTATTCATCATGAATATCCCAACTATCTTACCACCCCTATCCAAGATAAACTCACTACAGTTAATTCTCCATCTCTATTGTTGTTATTATTTCATTAATAATTTCATATCCGCTTGATATTCAAATTCTTCCAACTCTATTATTAATTTGATAATTTGTTATTACAATCCGTGCTAATACTTGTCTTTCCTCTTACAATAATCAATAATATGCCATTAAGAATATACAACCCGAAATCTATAATCACATATCCACCCATATCCAGTAATTACAATATAGTATTTATCACCTTTATCTCGTTCATTGTTCTGATTATTCCCTAACCTTATTATTGTGTTACTCCCATCACATTCAAGTATTCATCGAATTTTATACCTATACTCACCCATCAATTGTATATCAATTGTACACACGTTTATGAGTTGCTAATCAAAGTCTAGCATAGAGGTAAGTCATAACCTATCTGGGCATCAAAATGTTTTGTCAAGAAGCGATGTAGTTTCATGGATCTCAAAGGGGTTCATTGATTTGAGTAAATAGTTGTATTCTAGTGACCACGGTCAATATTTAGTCAAGATGACCTTGTATCGATGATTTGATCATTCCAACAGGTTTGAAATATATTTTATGATTGATTTACATATTTAATTTGTGTTAGGTTTCGAATGAGTTTGGTGCTGTTCAAAGATGTGATGTTGATGTTGTTTGAGTTAAATGAAACACATGAATAATTAAGATTCAATATTTTTATTTTTTTTATATTTATGATTTTTTTAATATATTATTATTTAAATTATATAATAGCAAAAAGAATCATCGAATTTTGAGATCGTATGAGAGAGTTAGAGTCCATTTAGTGAAAACATTGATTCTTTGCTTGTAAAAAGGGATTTGGTGCATGCCTTTAGCGACATAAAGTTAAGTTTAGCGACAAAAACATACTTTTAATGACCATATTCGTTTTTTTTTTTTTTTTGCACAGGCGAGTCTATTAAATAGATAGATAGCGATTTTTTTGGTTATTTTTGCCATATTTTGAGTTCTAGAGCTCCATTTGAGGCGATTTTTGTGGTGTTTTTCTCATAAAATAAGGGGGTAAGTATCTGACCTCTACTTTAGTATTTACAATTGATTATGATCATTTATTAGCATTTTAATCCATAAAATTATATGAAAAATTGAGGTTTTAAGGCCTAAGGTTCTTAAAATAAGAATTCAGGATTTGGAGATCGAATAACGATTCATTTTAGGCGAAATTTGACGTGCAAGTTTTGTTCATTATTAGTTACATAATCTAAAAAGAAAATTTTAGATTCGACGTCGGAGCTGATGCATGACATTCGACCCGATTTTTCAAGGCGAAAATAAATATAGCAATATGGGTTTCATTTGATGTGTATTTTTATAAAAAAAAACGTTATATTTGAATAGATTTTAACAATTTGAGAGCATTACAGAAGAGCAAATTTGTAATTTGATGCTTGGACTTCAATTTAAGGCAAGTAGAGATTTCTTAATTCTTTGAGGTATTAGTTTTGTATATATTAAATAAATTAAGGGATAATAAGTAATAAATGGGTCCCATATAATGAGATGATGAGCATTCATACGGGTACCAATATCATGATATGGGTAAATGTATGCGCGACGTATATGTATTGTATTTCATAACTTGTGATGTGATTGATTTACTGATACTTATGAACTACGCGATTCTTGATTGTGACTTGAGGTCCTTGGTTATGGTTGGTTGATGAACATGTTATTCGCCATATTTATATCACTCTTATTGTTACATGATGATTATTGACTAATAGTTCCCCTGGTTATTTTGTGAAAATTCATACTCTTGTGATGCCAATGAAAAATGATTCCAACATGTGTTATTATTGATGGAAAATGATTCTAACATGTGTTATTGCCGATGAAAAATAATTTCAGCATGTGCTATTATTGATGAAAAATGATTTCGACGTATGTTATTATCGATGAAAACTAATTTCAGCGTGTGTGTGTGATAAAAACTAATTCCACTTGAGATATATGAACTTGCTAGTCCCCATAGGTCCCAACTATCCAACAAAGGAAACGGTATATACAGGTTCTTAGTTGGTGTATTACACTTCATCTTCATTGCATTTCATATTGAGTTGATGTGGAAGTGTTGAGATAGTTGTGATATTGATTGACTTTTTATATTTGAGGCATATTATGATATGTCAATGGTGTAACTCACTTCAGATAATTATATATTTTTATTTGCTTCATGGTTTTATATTAAATCCATAAAATTTGTTTGATGAATTATTATTATTGTATATTTATAATTATTGAAAAAAAAATTGTTAGGATTATATCTCATCATCACATCTAGAAAGGGTTAGTTATCAAATCTTTTTGAGTACATCTGTTTCAATTACTCACCCTATTACTTATTATACCTTTTTGCGTGCAAGGACTGAATCAAGTACTAATGGTACTTAGGTTGCTACACGGTTCAAGATTTGTTGCGGTTAGAGTTCGGGGGTGAGAGTTTGCTTTCTCGTAGCGTCTTGAATTGTTGAGACTTCTTATTTTATTTCTTATGTTATTTCTTTCTAAATTGTGACTTTAGTTTTTCAAACTTGTTTGGTACTTATAGATGCTCTTGTACGAATCACCAGGTCTTAGGGTTGTCTTGATTTTGGATATGTTTATTCCGCACCTATAAAACTTAGTTGCTTATTTTTCATTACTTTCGTATTTCTTATATTATTAAATGTTTAATAAAGGCATAGGTTTTCCTACGAGGGCCCGGTAGGTGTCCTCACAACTCAATGGAACAATCATGAAAAATATTCAAATTTGTAGTATTAGAGATGCTTATTGAAGAATGCTGTGCCTCTTTTTAGAGGTGTGAGCTACGGTTTAGGGCAAAGTAGTCTCCAGAAACCTAGCGATGTTAGAGTTTGAAGATAGATTGGAATCATCTTGTAGATTCCTATCCTTAGAATTTGAATATGGATTGGACTCATCTTATAGAGTCCTATCTTTAGGATTGGAAGATGGATTAGACTCATCTTGTAGAGTCTTATTTTAAATCGAATAAAGCTCATCTTGTAGTTATTTGTTTGTAAATTTAGTACAAGTCATCTTGTAGAGTCTTGTTTTAAATTCAATAATATTTTGATGTCTACAATTATCTTTCTCAAATAATAATTTATAATATTTTAAAAGACAAATATAAAAAGATAATTAAATAACTAATTAAATTTTAAAATTATTAAAAATATTAATTTTTGCTTATTTAGTAATAAAATTATAAAATTAAAGAAACATGAGATATACGGCTTGGTATATTCATGAAACTTACGCACTATATCTTAGGGCACGCTTCGTCCATGCTCGTAAAATGCATCGGCTCATGCTTCCGCCTTCTAAAGCACGGGCTAGATTTTCTTCTTTTTAAGTATATATAGAATATAGATAGAGATATAAATAGTATTCCCAAGTGGCTTTTTTCTAAGCCATTTCGCTTAATATCAAGTATGACTATCACTCCTTTGATACAACTAATATTAGTACTCATGATACCTGATTAAAAAATATTTAATTATAGTATATTATTATCATATTTTATTTATATTATCATATTTTATTTATATTATCATATTAAATTTAATTTCTTTAATAAATTTATCCTTTTGTTAAGGACATTTTATTTCTCTCTATAAGTTTATTCAAAACGTCTAAACATGAAATATAAAATTAAGGATAGTTAAAGTGGTTCTTTAACCATTTTTTTAAGTTATAAAAAGAAAGAGGAAATTTTAAAATTTAATTTAAAAAATTAAAAAAGGAAATAATGATGTGATTATTTAAAAGTTGAAAATTTTAATTAATATTATTAAAATTAATATTTTTAATTTATTTCAATCATAATTTAATTTCCAATTTCATATAACTGACTATCTCAAATGTTTTTTTTGTTTTTTTAAAATTTATGAAGTTTTTAAAATTTATATTTTAAATCAATTTAAAAAATAAATACACTTAACTCAAATGGAAACTAAACACAAATTACTTAGATAAGATGTGTTAATAATTCGAGTGATATTATTATATGTTTCTACACATAAATTATATTAAGTCTATTATCATAAATATTTAGTAAAGAAAATACAACTTTCTAGCATCACTCTAATTCTTTCTTCTCTTTGAAATAAAAATAATGCATACTCTTCCTTTTGAGAAAAAATTAGAAAATTCAAAGATAAAATACTTACGTAGAAAATAAATAAATCTACATGCGGAAAAAAAAGTATAATAAATATCATTATGTATTCAACAATAAATTATCATAATTTCTAGTCTTTGTACCTTAATTTCGTTCCTTATATGTAAACACAATTTGTTTTTAATTTTATTCTTATATATTTATTATTCAACACTTGTTCCACCATTCTTTACGCACACATGTTTGAGAAGAAGTACATGCTCCGAACATTATGAACAAGTAAAAATAAAGAAGCCATACTCTATCCAAACTGATCAAACCAAATAGAGTGAAATCAAATGAGACAAACCGAATTTAATTAAGTAAAGTATCTGTGTAACATTTTAAGAAATCGAATACTAAAAATATCAAACTAGAAAGTCGGCAAATTGAAGTATACCAATAGATGAATATCTTAAGGCAAATATAAATTTTAAATTTGATGAACTTAGCATTTATAATTCTAGCAATGATGTCATTGGATTTTTAAAATAATAGTTAAGAATATAATATTTATTAAATTTTAATAACTTTTGCACATAAATTCATATTATATCTGAAACATACTTAGTTGGATAGTGGTTAATGAAATTTGCAACCATCACTATTGATGCCACAATGTCTGCTTCATGCAATTTTATTTGGAAACTAATGGACCTCGCAAGTTCTTTCTTTTTTCTATTCAAAGATCAACTCATAGTTCTATGTTTTCATATTAAAAATTATTTATGGATTCTAATCAACTTCAAATTCAGTGTGGAAAAATACGAATAAATTTTATATATGGTTATCTAGCTTTGTATTCATTACTCAAAAATCATTATTATTTATTTATTCAAAAATTATTTAGTTTTGTCTCATATTTTATAAAAGTAACTTTGATAAAATTTGATTAAAATTCTACCTAAAGTATGAGAGAAAATAATAAAAATATCCCTTATGTTAGTAGTAAACTTAAAACATTCTCAAAATATTTTCTGGAATATTTTTGATCCATCATTACTAAAAAATAAGTCTTTTTATTTTATATTTTAATAACATCTACCTACTAAATTTAACGAAAATTGAAAAATAAGTAAATCGGAAAATTTTTTTTTAAAATTTAATTATCATATGTAAAATTATTATATTTTTACTTACTTATCTTTTACTAATATACTATTTTATTTAATTGATTTTTGGATATTTATTTTTTTCTTTTTTTAACATAATTTTATTTTGCTCGTACTATCTATACATTTATTAAGTAAATAAATATGATTTTCAAATTATTTTTATAATAGTTTCTATAAATATTATTATCAGTACATTGAATATGCGACATAAACTACAATATTTTTAGTAAATAAAAGTTATTAAATAAATTAAAAAATAAAATACAAATTATTTATTATTATCTTAATTTTTTAAGAGAAAATGGGATAGGAGACTTTCGGAGGGAGTGGAGACGGAGTGAAAAATTTATTAAAAGTTAAAAGGGTGGCACAAGAAAATTTTAAAAAGTTTAATGATATTTCAATTATTTCATATGCGAATTGTTCCAAGTAGACCTCATTTTCACTAGAATTTATGCGGAGTCAATCTTGCAAATTTGTGTGCAATGACAATGAAAAACAAAACACCTCTTGTTCATTTTATTGGCAGGCAGCAATAGTGATCAAATGAATAAAAAAAGAAGTAAAAACTAAAAAAATATGTTTATAAAATTAATTAAATAAAATAGTATTAGTATGAAAAAATAAATTTAGGTATATATTTTTGAATAAGTGATAAATATGTTAAAGAAATTGTTATAAAGAAATAAAAATAATCAAAGTAAGTGTGTTATCATATGTCACATGGAAGGTCAACGTTGTGAAACGAAACTTGAGGAGAGGTCTCTGAAATTATTATAAAAATAGCATAAATTACACCTAAAAGCTAAACCAAATCTTGCAATAAACTAAAAAAAGCGAAAAAATGCAAAGAAACCATCTAAATGTGAGTATGTATTAAATATCTTTTTCATAGTTCTGTAAATTTAATAATAAGAGTTTGTTAGGTATTTGATGGAGACCGGATGTAATCACATTTTAGCAAGCTTAAGTATCAAAGAACTTGCTCAAAAGTATATTTAAGTGACCATTTTGAATCTACCTTCAAACATAAGAGATATTTTTATTATTTTCTCTCATATTTTAGGTAAGGTTTAATCAGGTTTTATCAAAGTTACTTTCGTGAAAGATGAGACAAAGTTAAATAATTTTTGTGCAACAAAACAAGAATAATGACTTTTGAGTAATGGGCCACAAAGCTGAATGACTATCCATGAAATTTACTCAAAAAATACCCTCCCAAATTCAATTAAAATGCTTTCAACTTATGCAATATATTTATCTCAACATTCAACACATATTTTTATGGTAACTGTTTGCTGAAAAAATTGTATAGATGCAAATTAAGTTAAAATTTATAAATTAGGGTTAAAGATAAGAGAATTGAGTTTGATCATGTTTTTTCCGGCTAGAATCTAATAATTAGAGCAAATAGAATAATAATAAAGACCGAAATAAATATAATTCGTTACTCAAGATTTGAAGATTAAATACGAAGGTCAAATATGTAATTTTAGAATCAAAATAGCTTGTTTACTTGTGAGAATGATGAGATGCCTCCTACTCCTATTTAATATCTTACTTATAGGAAAAAATTTCTTGGATAATCACATAAGCGACTAGTCTAGAGTCTATAAAACTACTCTATATTGCACTTGGGTAATCTTGTGACTGGAGGTCAGCACAAGTTTCCACCGGTTGATTAGTGACGGTTTTTGTTATGTTTGCGTTTTGTGCTAGAATAAAATGGCGGCTCAACTTGAAGATTAAATGTTTCGTAGCTAGAGAGGATGTCGGTCGGTCGGAAGACTCCCATTATTTTTTATAGGAAACCCTTACTTTTGGGATCAATTGTGACCTAGAGCTTGATTAGCCCTCACCGGTCCTTTGTTTGTGCCGAGTTGAGATTTAGGTTAGCCTTAACAAGAACACGAATTTTACCCCATACGATAATTTAATTTATATTAATAAAAAACTAATAATCTGCTACTGTAATTATCTATAATTGAATAGTTTATTATCATTAATGAACGCCTGTAAAAAATGATTGTCAACAAAAGGATTCGCACTGTTATCAAACGTTATTATAATTAGTGAAGATAATTCTGTTAGAAAGTGATTAAACCATTTCCAAAGAAAATCATAACCATACACTCTCTTTTAAGTCAAAACATAAAAACTAGCTTCTTTACAAAATCAAATATTACTCACAAAGAAATTCAAATTATATTACTTTAGATTGTGACATAGTAATCAATAAAGTGGGTAAATTTTTGAAATTAAAAGTTTAAATAACCCAAAAGAGACAAAATTATTAGATATATAAATTTTGATGGATAAAATTATTTAATAATTGTGTTAGTAGAAGTTAACAACTATTGAATAAAATGGTTAAAAGTGTATGGCGAAAACATAAGCCCTCACAAAAAAATAAAATAAAAAACTGAATTGCATTACTATTAATATTTGTAAAACGTAAGGTAACACTTAAGGAATTGTTTGCTTCAAGAATAGTAAGTAATTATTTAGGAATATATTTTACAAATAGATTTTGATTTATTCAATTAAAAATATATAAGAAGATATGATATAAAGTATGTGTCTGGTTTACTGATAAGTGAAACAAACTTTTATTTTCAATTTTAATATTTTTTTTCTTAAAAAGCTTTGAAAGAAACATTTAAAACATATATTGATTATTTATTATTTAATTTTTTTTCTTAAAAAGTTTACTGACAAATATATTGATTATTTTATTATTTAATTTTATTTCTCAATGATATTTCTTTTCTCGGCCAACCAAGCAATCAAAATTATGAATGAATAAAAATTGAAAAACTAGAATAAATTAACCTCTTCTTTGTAATATTTTGTGAATGAAGATAAGAGCCACAAATCTCTGCAGAATTTACCTAGCTGCAAGAAGATTTTTTCAATTGAATAAAGAAAGAGAGGCCAGAAAACATAGTAAAACAAATAAATAATTCTTTTTAAAAGTACTTCAATATTTAAAATTTATTAAGCTGAATTGCGCCTTGTACTGTCTATTAAGATAGAAATAACTCCTTACAAAATGGTTTATTGTATTTAAAATTTGAATATGAAATATCTAATTAGAAGAGAAGCAGTCTCATTCATCTTGTTATCAGCATGCATCAAATCACATTGATATCTTGATTATATTCTTGGCATCAGATGAAATTCCAAATAATCCAGCACTTGCAAATCCTACCCAATAAACACATTTGTCCCCTTTCCAGTGACAAGAACTTTCTTTTTTAGGCATCCCATTTTCATTGAATAACGCACCATCATCCTACGCAAAGCATTTCATAAATAAAAAAGTTAAATTTGCAAAGAACATATCTTCAAGTCCTCTTCTAAAATCTAGAAAATATTTTTTTAAAAAATTAAACAACATACTCGATCAATTCAATTTGATTGTTTACTTTTCTTTTTTAATATCACATTTAAAAATCTCTTTCCTTTTTAGACAACTCTTTAAAATTTCAACTTTTCAAATAAGATGTTAAAAATCACAAGATTAAGAATAGTTTTATACATTCTACATATTTTTTAATTTAAAACTACAAGATTCAAAAGTTTTTACTTTTGTTTGGCCAAGTCAAAGGAGACTAATAAATTCGTGGAGAATATTATTTTCAATCTTAAATGGATCGAGAAAGCGTGCATATGCTTGACAGAAGTTCGATTTTAAGTTTTAACAATTCTGTTCAAAACAAAATGGTTTGATTACTTGTATAAAATCTCAAATCCTAATGTAGAGCATTAAAACTTAAAAATAAAAGATTGGATTGTTATATAAATTTGAACTTGTATATACAATTTTATGAAATACCCAGCAGGCCATTTTGTAACTGTGCTTTTGTATCCTGTAGCAAAAATCAAGGCATCAAACTGTTTCTTCTTACCATCAGTAAATTTAACATAATTTCTTTCGATTTTCTCGATCGAAGGTAAAACCTGATGAATAAAATGATATCAACCATAAAAATCACAAAATAATTAAAGTGAAAATAATAATAAAATAATATATATTTAAAGCGAAAAGAATATTTCGTATACCTTGATTTTCTTGTTTGATTTTTGTCCACTGTTCCAACATCAATAACAGGAGATCTACCAGTAGTTTTTGCCAAGATAAAAAGGACCATTCTTAGGTCTTTTTGGCCCAAGACCGAAAGATCTCCATATGTTATTTTGCTTAACATCATCACTATTTGGTCCACTATATTACAAGGAATATATTTCAATAAAAACATTCCTATTTGGACCATTTCCTTCGTCAAAATATGTACCTATATAGAGAGAGAGGAGAGAAAAATTATCATTCTTTTGAACGGAGAAAACTTATTAATATTTAAAAAAAAGGATCTAATACAATGCTAATGTTGAGGAATGTTTGATTAGTTACCCTTATTTATTCCTTAAATGAATAATCAATCACAACGTAGAATCGTAATTGATTGGTTACCCTTGTTTGAATAGTAGGCAATATTGAAAGAAAAAAAAAATTAATGCCTTCTTGAAAATTTTAATTAATGCTTAAATTCATGTATTAAATTTTATATTTTATTTCATGTGATACTATTTTCTTTTTGGTCTATCAAAAGAAATGATAACTTGTGAAATTAAAAAATAATCTTACCACAAATGATCCGATTTTAACGACAAAAATATATCAAAAATGTCCGAACCTCTGGTTTGTTTTCAAAATTTGATATTAGTCAAATGGATTCGCAAATGAAACAAGCCTTAGTATTGTCAAATTCTTTTGACTAAAATGATATATAAAAAAAGAAAAATTAAATAGTAAAGAAGGCTTACAGGGCTACGAGCAGCAATGAATGTCAAGGCACCCCGGTTAGATTAAGTCATAGGCAATTTCCATGCCCGAATTTCCCACACAGCCAACAACTAAAACATCTTTTTCATAAAACTCTTTCCATTTCCATACTCAATACAGTTACATTATCTCTCCTTCAAAATCATTCAATCCTTCTATTTTTTGGAACAAAACCTTCACTATTTTTCTCTGTTGCAACTTAGCTTAAAACCTAGCAACATAATTTTCAATAATATTTTTTTGGTCATTCATCACCTTGACATGCCATTTATCATCTACATTGTCGAAAAATGCAGACTCAACGACACGTTGATACAAGGGATTAACATCAAAATGGGAAACATATGTATCTAAATATTCAAGAAACTCATTTTTGGACACAAAAGTGGGTGAATTTGGAGGAAATGACATGTAAGGAAGTTCACAAAATTGATTTGCTAAGTCAAAGTTTCAACCTATCGTAAGATCTTTTTCTCCACAAAGAAGCAAAAGAGTCATCTTTTTCTAAAACTATATTCGGAATATTTTGAGATTAAACAAGCAGAAGTAGCTATGCCAGCAGGGCCAGCTCCAACAATGAGAACAATTGTTTCTTGCTTCATGATTGTTTTTTTATTTTGTTTATCTTTATTACTGTGTTTATTTATAGAGAAGGAAATCTTACAAATAAGGAAAAAAATAAACTAAATAAATCATTTTCCAAAGTCATACAATTAAAATTTCAAAAATGCAATATCATGCTAAAGTAATTAATTATGTTCCTTATTAGAGATACTAATGTGATTATTATCTCTTTATCGTTTAGTCTATATGTTGACCGAGAGATTAGATTTTTATCCAATAAGTTTGAATCTTTTTGGGGTCAACACTGGTATTAATTACTTGCTATGTGTGTATATTAGTATTAGTGCTCACGTGATGCACCGTGAATAGTACAACGAATTAATCATTGCATACTAATATCATACTAAATTTAATTGTTTAATACTAAAACTGTCATTCTCGCCAACACTTATTCTCGACTTCATCCACTTTCGGTCATCCCTTTTTTTTGTATACTGCTATAATTAGAAATTTACTTATTTACTTTTTTTTTCATGCAATGTTATTATTCTAATCAAAAGAGAGAATCAAGATAATAAAAATTGCCTTATTAAGTCTCATCACTTAAAAGTCAGGAGAAATGCTTTACATCCCACTTGTAATAGTAAGCATTATAGTCCTTATATGTATTTGCAACTTGAAGTTCCTACGAGGATCCAGAATTCAATAACACGAATCCTCAATATAATACTGAATAGGCATGAATAAGTCTAACTATAGATAAATTTCATAAAATATAAGTCTAAAATAAGAAATTATTAAAATTGTCTACTTAAAATTTAATCCTATTTATTTATGATCTCAGTTAGCGATTTTATTCATAATATAATTTTTCTCTTGATAATTCAAATAATTTTTTTCATTTCATATACAAATAAATTTTATCCATAGTGCTGAAAACCTCACAATGCAATGGCCGTTGCTACGTAACGACTCATCAGTGTTATAGCACCTTGACAATATAAACGTGGAAAATTTGCTTTTGCAGATATGATTATGTCCTCGTAATTATGTGATTAATTGATTGATAAATTTAAAATGGTTTAAGTTAAAATCAGTGGACCCAGTGCGAGCCGGCGCGTGGCGGATGAAATTTTGCGCAATGAAAAACCTCTCACTGCGGCGGGCAACACAGGCTAGAACTCCGTAATTCCATTCAGGTCTGGATTGAAATCCTAGTTTCATAAGGATTGGTAGCAGCTAAGCGGTCAAAAACAAAACTTGGGAGTTC
Organism: Datura stramonium; assembly: GCA_018107945.1. NCBI lineage: Eukaryota > Viridiplantae > Streptophyta > Magnoliopsida > Solanales > Solanaceae > Datura > Datura stramonium. The sequence goes on along the minus strand of JACEIK010006604.1, from coordinate 25,786 downwards.
TAACAAGGAAAAAGGTAAGGTGGCTAGAAAGACGTGATTCCATCATCCTCCACGATAATTCTTTGCAAGAACCCCAAAATTTGATACAAAACTGTAATCCACCGACTTTTACAGCAGTTTAGGCGTCCGGGTAGGCTATTGCTTACCTTTGTGTTAGACTTCAATTAGCCGATTCGTATATGTGTATATGATTGATGTGTTATTGATAGATAAAGCGGAAGATATAATGCTCATTGAGCACTAGTTCAACACCTTAAAGCTGAAAATGGTAAGGGAGAAGTAATAGTTGAAATAATAAGGGAAAAGGGGCTTATAAAATCAAGTGTTCAGGGAGGCATGAATAAATTTTAAGGATGGACTTCCATTATCTGCCATAGGTGAAGATCCTTGCTTGATTACTTCATGTTATGCTCCCGAATAGGGTATTGTAGATTATATTATATAAATGTATTTGTATATTTCCTTGTGTGCGGTGTGGTTAATTTATTCTTGTGAGATATTGTAGTCAGAAATAGGGGATACTTGACAAGAGGAGTGCTTCATAATAAATTGTCCCTAATAACGAGAATTCGTAAGGATGAGCTTCGAAATAATGGAGCGGAATACGATGCAGGATTTCGTAAATATTGAAGATAGATGTTTGATACCCGTATGGGTCTAGGAAGAATGAAAAATTTAGTTTGCACACTTTTATTTGTTGGCAAATCAAAAATGTGGAAAATTGGATTATGACCACCATTTGAATATCGATAGAATTTGATATATAATTGAATGATTTTGAACAATAATTGTGTTAGAAATTGTAGTGATTAATTTCTGTTGTTAAATGTATTCTGTTAAGTGGATTGAACTGTGATTTATTATTCCTGAACTGCGAGTGGAGCCTGTGGTGACTGATTGAGAACATGATAAAATGTGTTAGGCAGAAGGTTTAATACATCTTACCACGAGATAAGATGCTCGTGTTCGAGGTTAGCATCCGAACGAGCAGATTAGTGTGGTTGAGCATGTGTATGAGTACTTGGATATAAAGGGCTCGTGTCCGAGGTGAGCATTCGGGCGAGCAATATGGTATGAGTACACAGAAAGGTATGATATGGTGTTCATACGGCTAGGTGTTCAGGTAAGAGTACACAAACATATGTATGATATATAGTGTTCATACGATCAGATTTATAGTACATGGATTTCTAGATTCCTTTGCAGGATAACTGGTAGGGTAGAGATAAGACAGTCTGACGTAGCATGTACATGTATACAGATGTGTGACAAATGTACAAATATACCGACATGATTCGGCCATGATAACAGAGACAAAGACGTGAGATAATGTCTGAGGATATGAATATAGTGCAGAAGTGTACACAAAGAGATCGAGAAAGGTGCGGATATATGCTTGTATTTGTATTCCTATGGGAACATAACTCTATTAGTATGATTGAATATTTTTTGTTGCATATGAGTATTTTATTTGATGACTATGGATAAATGTATGATTGGCATGGTTATCACGATTCGTGGTTGAATGCACGATTTGGCGGATTTATAAGTTGATTTTGGACTATGTGCTTGTAAGATTGGGTGGATCCTGACTGTGGGAGTGGTTTCACTAGTAAGTGTAAGAGATGAGAGTTGCAAAAGATAATAAGGTTGTGAATACTAGCGATGGATAAATAAAAGATAATCGACATAGGTAAAATATCACGAAGTAGTTGAGTGAATAGGAAATGAATGAAAGGAGTTTAGCTAATAATTGTTGAATTAAGTAATGCATAATGAAATTCTAGACTTATAAAGGGAGAGTGGAAGAAGAGAGGGGTCAGTAATGTTGAGACACTGTTTAAGTGGGTTACCGTTGTAGAAGACATGTCTCCGTGGTCATAAAACCGCGAGTAGCGAAACGGCTTGTATCTATGCTTAGGGTGTTGGAGTTGAGGACTGATTGTTGAATCCACAGTGCAGTCATGCTTGCGTTAATTATTACTTAATTTTGGTTAAATCAAGAAAACGGACATAGCTTAGGTGTGTGTGTGTGTTTGTGATTCTTAAAGTCAATCAATTTCATGCTAATTATATACCTCTCTTTTGCGTGAACAAATTCTAGTCGTCGGCCATGATGTGCTGTTGGGCGAAATGCGTGTGGTGTATCAATATTACCTTGCTACACACCTTTTGGGGTATTAGGTTGGGCAGGTGAATTGCAGTTTCATGATTGGCGAGACGATACTCATCATTAGCTTCCACATTTCATTAAGTAGGCGAAGCTGTGTTTTACTTATCGATTCTAAGTAGAGTTCTTGTACTTATCTAGACTAAATTTTGGGAGAGTCAAGATTTTTGAGAAGGATTTTATTAAATTTTTCAAAAATATTATTGATTTTATTTGTAAATTAATGAGAATTGTAAATATTTTACTACGTTATGCAAAAAGGTGTTCCTTATATCGAGTTAGAGTCGATGTATTGCCCTTGTGATCCGCTTATTTGGGTCGTGTCATATTCTGATCCAACTTTTTTAGCATATTAAATTATTTCATTTTAACATAATTTTAATTAATTTGCGTTTTATTTTTGTTTTTCTTTTTGATAGAAAATATAATTATGCTAATATACTTATAATAACTAATTTGATCGTTGAAAAATATAGTCCACCTGCAATCGTTGAAAAAATATTGTAGGACATAAGATGAATTAGGTTAAAATTTAATACTTGTTGCACCTTATTTTTATCAAGGTTAGATAAAGAAGTATAACATGAACTCTAAAAGATTAAATTATTATACAAAGTCACCATCTAATTTTTAAGGAAAATCAGAAAAGTGCAATTATTAATATGTGAGTCAAAACTTGAGTCGCAAACACAGTTTAGATTGAAGATAAGGTTTAAATTATTCGAAGGAAGGTGTTAGACATCCTTCAAAATCTACAAAATGTGATTCCTGAGTAGACTTAATTTATCAAAAGATGAGGAGTTAAAATCATATCTGTAAGGATAACATATGCACAATAAAAATAAGAACAAAAAAATGATAAAAATATATGCATAAAAGGATGTATCTTAAATATATAAATGGTGTAAGAAGAATTCATATTGATGCAAAATGTATACAAGGAATGAATATATGTATATATGTGCGTGTGTGTAGAAAGATATATTTGTAAAGAAAAATGTTTTTTATATAATATTAAAAGAAAGCATTTTTAATTGACATGAAAAGAAAAGTATTTTTTTTTAATTGTATGAAAAGAATATTAAAATAAAGTACTTTATTTGACCGCGAAAAAGAAAAATAGTTTTCTATTATATGTAAAAAGCATCCCCAAATAATATTTTTATCTTAATGTACAACTCACAAATTCTATTAGTATGCTAAAGAAATATAGTAATAAAATTTAAGGATAAAATTGATTGAACTATATTTTTATTATGTGAAAAATTGTTATGTTTTTGTTTTTAATAAAAATTGAGTTTAAAAAATGAAGAAAAGTATATTACATTATGAAATTTTTTAGCATAGAAAGTAAATAACAAAAGAATTAGCTATAAATATTTGTAAAGGCTAAATAAAATAGTTAGAGAATAGAAAACGAAGATTTATTTTTAATAAAAAAGACAGCTCTATTGTTTGCCTAGCGCCAAGAATATGACTTAATTAATTAAGTGCTCACACCAAATAAATTCATTTATAAAAAATATTTATAGCTTAAAGTATGCACCTAAGCGTATAGAGCGAACTTGAATTTAAGTAGAAACGTAAATAAAGAGACACACGCCACGACACCCTAAAAGTAAAGTTTTCACTATACTTTACATTTTTTATAATTTTAAGGATGCAAAACATAAACTAAAAAAATACAAAAAATTAATATAATTTGAATTTCTTGTTGGTCAACTTAGTCAACAATGCCATAATGGATGAAAATACCTTTACAAACATTTAATTAAAATTTTAGTACTAAATAAATATTTAGTCAAATAAATTAATATAATAATAATAATATATATAATAGTAATAATAAAAAATATTAAAAAGGATTACAAGTTAATTATGCATATGGAATTGTTTGATTATTAATTTAAATTAATTATATATATATATATATATTGTAAAAAAAAAAAAATCCACCTTATGCCCATGAAAATTTCTTCATCGGCCAAATTTATTTTGTTACATATGTATGCATGACTTTAATAATTTTTGCAATTATAAATAAAACTCCATCTTATATTATGAAAAGACCTCAAAAACTGGCAGAAAGTTTTTTGTTTGGCCAAATTTATTTTATTCATTTTGTTATTATTTAAATATCTTTATAATAAAGAAAAAATGATCTAAAAATTTTCATGACAGCAAGGAGCATTAGCAAACAAATGACGAAAATAGTCAAAATAGAGCAAAAAAATCACAACAACAGTAAAGAAAGGTTCAGCATAAATATGAATATATGTAATCACACAGTCGTGAACAAAGAGAATCGTGAGGCTGTTGAGAGTTGGTGTGGAGCAAGAAAGAAATGAAAGAAAGAGGAATGTAATCACACAGGAGTATGGGGTTTGGGGTGTCTGTGAAAGGAGATAAAGAGAGGACAGAATGAGAAATTGAGAGAGGGGAAAATCGGATGATCAATAAATAGGGAGAGAGAGAGAGAGAGTTTCTGAGAAAAAAAAATATAGAGGGGCGTGAGGTGAATGAAGGAGCTGGTGAAAATAACAGAGGAGAGAGATTGGAAAAGAAAAGAGGTAGTTAGTTGGAAAGAAGGAGTGTTGGACGGATGAAACAAAAAATATGAAGAGAAAAAAGTTAAAAAGAAGCAAACAGGTGAGTATCTGGCAAAGGAAAAAAAGTAAAAAAAGTGATGTTGATCAATAACTTGACAATTCGTATAACGATAAATTTAATTGCTTCGACTTTCCTACTAACACATAATGTTAGTATATATAGTAATTATGAAAATATAAATAAAATATAATTAATACTTAAAAATGTATTGAATTGCTTTAAAGAAATAAAATTGTAGTGTTTGTGTTATTGTATGTGCAGATAACTGTAAAAAAAAAAAAGTTTATTGAAATAGTATAATAACAATAAATTGACAAAAAAGTCTTTAAAATTTATGAAATTAAGGATTAATTATTAATAAATTATAAAAAAATATGACGAATCTTCCCTTAAGGAATCAGTCTCAAGCCCCGCAACATAAGCTTAATCAATTTTTAAATTATAAATTATTAAAATTAAAAATAATAAATCATAAAAGAAAATAGGGAGGGCGTGGGTGATGGAAAAATAATAGAGAGGAGAGAGATTTGGGAAAGAATAGAGTCGAAAGGAGTGGGCCGGCAATCAAATCAAAAGTCATTTCTTTTAAGGTGTGAGACGTTATTTTGATCGAATTTTTCTTGTATTAAATAATTAATTATTCCGATTTTCTGAATTGATTAGCAGTGTAAAAAATATATTAATGCATATACACAAATATAAATATGAATCTTAAATAAAATTATAGTTGCCACTATATATATATATTGTGTCACAAAAAATAAAATTATAGTGTTTATTTTGTATATATGAAAATAATTATGAAAAAATCAATGATTATTGAAAATGTATAATGACAATACAAAAATCTTTAGAATATATGAGATTAGGGATAGTTATCAATAAATACTAAATAGTAAAAAGTAAAAAGATGACAATAAATGAAATAAAAATTCTAAAATAAAGATAATTATTCATAAATTATTAAAAATTAAAATGAGAAAAATTAATAAAAGATTCTATCATAAGAATAACATATCAATAAATTATTAAAAGATGAAAAAGTGTAAAAATTATATTTAGTATAATTTAACGATTAAAAACCTGAAGAAGTTAATTTTAAATATGGTGAGCTAAAATTTTTGTTGAACAAATACATTATTTTAAATTTTTATTTAAACTCTAACAATTATGAAGTAGTTGAAATAAATTTAAATTTTCAAAAATTAAAAATATTAAAAAAATCAAAAAAGATAAAAAAATTAAAAAAATTAAAAATATTTTTAAAGAAATAAGTATTCATTTTTTTTAAAAAAAACGAATTTTAGTTTTAAAAAACAAATAAAATTTTATATTTGAAATTAATTTGATAATATATTTCAGAACGTCTCATTTAATCAAGTTTGCATATATCAACACTGAAAGCTTTGAAAAAGTATTTCATTAAAAAATTATATTCAAACTAAATATTTTTACAAATAATTCTTTAATATTTAAAAGCCTTGAAAAAGTTTTTTTTTAATGAAAAATTCTAAAATTTTCCATGTAGTTTATATAGTATCTTTGCTGCTTGGTTTAATCTTACGAGTAATTAATTTTTTGTTTTCAAATATGGCAGCTTATTCTTATGTCATTATTTGGCTTAATGAAAAAGTTCCTTTTTTCCTTTCAAAGACACTTTTTTATTATATCAAATTTATTATACTCTCTTCGTGTGTTCTATATTTATGATATGTCCGCATAAAAAATTATCTATAAGATGAGGGTCTACCGGAAACAACGTCTATTTTTGAGATAAAGATAAGACACATGTACATTCTATCCTCTCAAACCCCCTTTGTGAGACTACATTGGGTGGTTGTTATTATTATCCGCATAAAAATTATATAAAATATATATTGTGTGCAATGGAAAATATAAAATGCGTTATGATTATAGGATGTTCAGAAGAACTATCACTTTAAAATCTAAGCACTAAATTTAAACAAAGTTATAGCAAAAAATATCAAAACTGATATGTGTGTAAATATGAAGGATATAATATGTACCTTTTCAATAAATTGTATTGAATACTTTATTGCGTAATTCAAATTCATCTATTATGTTTCAAGAAAAATATTTATCTTTATAGGTTATTACTCAAAAATAGAAATTCAAAACCAAGAAAAAAAAATATGTACTCTATAATTATAGTTATGATAAGTTAAAATGCAATTTTTAAATTATAAAAATAAGAGTCCAAAAAACATAATTATTACATCTAGCGGTTAATGTTTAAAAAATAAAAATATTTTTAATTTTTTTAATTTTTTTAATTTTTTTAATTTTTTTAATTTTTTTAATTTTTTTAATTTTTTTAATTTTTTTAATTTTTTTAATTTTTTTAATTTTTTTAATTTTTTTAATTTTTTTAATTTTTTTAATTTTTTTATATATATATATAATTTAAAATTATTGATAAAATTAACTTAAAACATGGTGTCCACCCAGCAGAAAATTATTTTAAAAGCCGTGTGAAATTTACATAAGTTTTGACTATGCCAAAGAAATGTAAATTATTATGTCACACAATCTCTAAATTTTGATCTAATTTATATTTTAACTTAAATTCAAATATATTAAATTAACTAAAATTTATATTTTGTTTTAAATATATACGTGATATAAAAAAAATGATAACTGTCAAATAAAGTGACGAGGATAAAAATGGGCTGAGTCGATGTGACACCTACATCAACTTTAACTTGATAGGAGCACCCCTTTGTGAACAACGTATAAAAATATTTATCATTCTCATTAATTTACACAAGTCAACATTTTTTTTAAAATTCAAAAAAGTCCCTCTAGAAAATCTTGACTCTCCCAGGTCTAGTCTATACGGTACAAGAGCTCTCTTGAAAGTAATGATAAATAAAATGACTGCAGTTTAGACAGAGAGAATGCGGGCGATGTTAGTGTCCCCTCGTCAACCATGAAGCTGCCAAAATCAACTTGCCATAACCTACACCAAAAGGTGTAGCAAGGTAGTGTCGGTACACCACACACATACTGGGCGGGCATCATGCGTCCGATTAGAAGTTAGTTCATGCAACAATATATAATTAACATGAAATTGATTAACCTTTACTAGTCACAACGACATATCCAAGCTAAGTCTAAATATCGATTAGATCTTCATTTAAGTACACAATTATACCTATACGTACGCACATATGTACATGCACTACAATTTTTCTCCACTCAACTTAACAATCAATGCATCAACTTTTCAATTCCACTGCCCGTCTTGTCGTCTCGCTGCGAGATGTGACTTGCCCTTTATCACGATCACAGCCAATTCGCGAGGACATATATGCCCCTTGCCGGTGATAACTCGCTTAAGCAGTATCTCGACATTACGACACTTCTCTTTTTCACTCTCTCCTTTTAAAGACTATAATCCCATTACCCATTACCTTATGCAAATTTCATTAGCTAATTAAACCCTTTTTAGTCACTCATTATTCATTCAACTACTCCGCGATATTTTATCTATGCTTGTTATCTTTTATTTAGCCTTGTTAATGTTCGGTAATATAGCATCATTATCTTATCTCTACACCTATTAATGGAACTATTTTTCCCAGTCAAGATCACCCAACACGAGCATTATAGACGCAAACACACGTACAGGTCAATACCACAACCAACCTAAGCTCAAATATACTGGGCTTCGGTAAATTGGATAGTCATCACGGATATGTGTAACAGCATCAATATACATCTATCAGCATTTATCAAGTAACACAGTTAAACCATGAACTATAAACAAATAAATCATACAAGTGGAATCTTGTCCACCCAGGAATACAAACACAAGTATATATATGTACTTCCTGAACTTTACTCTTTATGTATCTACACCATATCAATATACTACATAGCTCGTATGCGTATTTCTCACATCATGTCCAAATCATATCGGTATATCATATGCATCTGTATATATGGACATTTGTATATCTGTACACACATGCCAGGGGATCTTATATTTTTGCCCTTCCAGTTATGCTCTGCCAGGACTCTAGAAATTCATATATGGTACTAGTGTGGTACCCACTCCCACTTTCATGTACTCGTACGGATACTTACTTAGGACAGACCACTCATATCCTGGCTTGCTCACCCGAATTCCCACCTCGGGCACAAGCCCTCCTTATCACAACTGCTCGCCCGGATACTCATCTTGGACACTTGAGCCACTCATATCCAAAGTATCTATAGGCATACTCAATCACAGTCAACCACTCGTTCGGATGCTCACCTCGGACACGAGCCTCTTATCTACAGGCAAGGGGATGTATTACATTCTTCTTCAATATATTTCATTATACTCTCAATCATCACCACATAAGATGGATCGCAATCCACATCAATTATCACAATTTCTCTTACAGTTCAGAAATGTATTCATAGTTTAATCAATTTAGAATTAATTCAAACAACGTGATTAAATCATTGTAACCTTTAACACAATCACATTGTCGAGGACCATCCAAACATATTAATCACATCATCGGTACTCAATACATTAGTCCTAGTCTCGTACCCCACGATTTTATAATTACAGCTAAGCAAGAGTAAAGAAAATTAGATATTCATCCCGGTAGACACACGGGAGTAAAATACCTATGCTAAGATTCATGAAACCCTACATCGTATTCCTCCTTTCATTATATCTCATGAAATCTCACTAGTCAGGGACAATATTCATTAAGAAAATCTCTTCTATCACAACACCACTTTCCCACTATATGACTGCCCGCGGTAACCTCTCTATACTTATTGTAGTTATTAACCCGTTCCCTAATCATAGTCATATAGTAAGTAAATTTTTCCCTTGACTAGAAAAGTCTATCAAGATTTAATATTGATACCCATCTTGATGCTTAAACCAATTGATGCTATCCCATTAGAGATACTCCACCCAGATATACCGTTAAGAAGCTACCACAAAAACAACAGTTTAAAGCTGATATATAGGACATGCAATCAACCATCTAACATCGAAGCTCCCATCCCTACTTAATAGTGCAGATCCTCTATCCTACTCACTTTTCTTGTTGTTTAGGCTATTTTCCATATCTTGTAACTATTCACTATGGTTTATACCCGCTGCTTTTAGCAACATAAATCTTGTTTTACTTATCAATAACATATTAATCATACACACATATATGAGTTGCAAATTAAAGTCTAACACAAAAAGTAAAACATAATCTAGGGCATCAAGCTATTGCCCAGCAATGGAGTTCCGGCTTTGCTTACCTTTAGTCTAATATTTCTTGAGTCGGTGCGGAAGCAATGGTGGAATGTTGCCCTTCACTAGCCACCCTATTCTTTTTCCTTTCTAGAACAACCAAGAATTTTATTTTTGCAGGATATTTTTAATGACTAATCCTGTTACCAAATAGGACCTGGGTTTTAAAAAGTGAGAAAAACACATAATCTAATCAGCTTCTTTCCTTTGCGGTCCCTCCATGACAACAAGGTGCCCGGCGCGCGGTCCTTTCTTCGGGCCCTCAAAAATTTAATTACTCCCCTCTAAATAAAAGTAACCATTACTACTATCCTTACCATAAATGTCACGCCCGAGTCTATACCACTGGACGGGATACAGTACTTGGAGTCACAAGTAACCCAGAGTCGGCCCATGTCCTAAAATAACACTTTGGCATGTAAGAGTAAAACATAGCGGAAGCTTTAAAATAATAATATAAAGCATTTATGAAAACAAAGCTGAATCATAAAGTTTAAAAACAACTGAACCAAAGCTGAAGGTACGAAACTATATTTGTGCCTCATAGCTAACTACAACTGATGAGTTCTTTGGGACAAGCCCGACTAACTTCAAGTCTAAATAAAAGAACATAAACCAAAGAAATAATCCCGTCCTCGAAAAATGAGGACTCACCAATGATGCAGCTGAAAAACTCTGAGCAAGGTTGGCTAACGGTCTTGTGGTGAGAACCTGCAAGCTGTATCATAAAATGATACAGCATAAACGGTATGCATCGGTACTTTGAATGTCTTGAGTAAATGAGAGAATCCATACACAAGGAATAAAATAACTGAATTGGAAAGACATGCAATGACCAACTAAACATCTTGAAACTGAATAACTGTGATATACTGAGATGGTCAAAATGACCTTGTCGATGGACAAAGACATGCCCTAAATTTGAGATACTAATTTGGCATACCCCGTCTTGAAAATGATCTAAATTGACTAATATGAGACTAGGCTTAGGTTGACTAGTGGGAGAGTCTATAACCGACATATAACATGAGCTAGACGCGTGGAGTCCGATGTCACCCCATCGGTAGGACCCAATATACCTTGCCGAGGTATAAAGACATAAAGTTTGAGTGATCATGGAGTGCAGGTTTGTAGGGCTAATAAAATATATCCTACGGTGGAAGCGTGAGTTACGGGAACACGAGTGCGTTGGAGCCCTGGTCACCTTCGGTGCTAAGTACTACTCACTGAGATAGTCCCTAGACTGACTACTAAGCTGATAACTCTAAACTAGGGCCCAAGACTAAGTGAACATGCCTACCTATGCAGGCTTACCTTGAAGTCTTATCGGACCAAATTTTGTAATTGAATTCTAAGATTGGTCTGCTTCTTATGCGAAAGTGTCATAACCGTCACAAAGAATAAAATATAATTTGAAGCTGGGGTCTTAAGGAGCTCCAGTTAGAGCTGCTTATCACAGAAAGTGTCATGTGCCTAAAGAACAGCTAAAATCGTGCGATACAATAAAATGATAGCTGGAGGTATCACACACCTCAAGGATTAATTATAGTCAAACTAATCAGCTGACATTTTCTGGACAACACTGGATGCTAAAAATTTTATTTAAGACTAGATTAACATGATTCACATTGAATTTTGCATAAGTAAGTATGTATTCCCAAGTAAAGTAGGACCTTCTGAGGAAAACTAGTTCAACCCACTAGTTTCTAATTTCTACTGAGCTGTGACTAGGGATGAATTATGCTACTATCTGCAATCTTTCACAATTTCCAGAAATAGGGAATAGATAAGAAATTAAATTCATGAGAAAATTTTCCTTTGAATCCATAAAGAAATACGCACGAAAACTTTTCACATTTCGAAACCTGAGGCTATAATTGATAAAGTAGATAGGAGATTTTTTTGGGACACAAGGAAGAAATATTCCCTTGTTGAATTCCTACATACCTGATACAGAAATCAAAGAAATTCGCGAGAATTCGAGGAGAAGTAGATTTTCCTAGTTCTTTATACGAGTTCTTGAAATTTTACGATTGTTTTTCTGAAAATCGAGTGGGAATGAGGGGGAAAACCGTTCAATCCCCCTATTATCTCTGAAATAATGCTTAAAATAATGTAGTTTAGGGACTAAAGTAGGTAGAAAATTACAAACATAACCCTAAAAATAAAATATGAAAATTGGCCGACGGGGGTCCCAGCGGGTCAGTCAACGAGTCATTGGTTGAGACATTTCGTTGGATGAACATACATCAGGTTGTTAGTTCCTCCCGTGGCCATTGTAGAGAAAGCACGGAGGGTTTGATGACGGGTATTCTTGACCTCATTAGTAGACCCAATGGTGGTGTGTCGATCGTTAGGTTCCTTTGGAAAGGATTTATGAAAATGTATAAGTTGGCACGGCCAATTGATGACAACGACTTGTTGTAAACAATGGGTTGTTGTTTCCACTCTTCATAACAGAAGGATTTCGGGGTTTCACCCAACGGCTCTCTAGCAGTTGTTGTTTCGACAACGACTCGTTGGTTGAGTGCGTAGGGTCTAAAAAGTTTCTAATTTGGAAACCATGGTGACGGGGACGACTTATTGTTTCTCACAATGATTCGTTCCTTGTCTCGTGTGTTCCTGAGAGACCAAGCCTGCTTGACCACGGCCCGACCTGATGAGTTGTTGGAGTGACCACGACTTATTGTCTTAGTTGGTCCCCGAGGCATTTTTAGTTTTTTCTTGAATTTTCTTGCAATGTATAGTATGGTCTCAAAAAGTTTTGGGGTGTTACAAGAAAATAGACCGAGGCCTATAAAATTTCAAATTCATGCATCAATGTTGTCAAAGGTGCTATAACTATTGGATGGATCATTTATTGTGCAATTAAAAATTTATTTATTCCCAAACGATCTAGAAAAATAGGCTAAGAGTTTCACAGCCATACCCACGGTTAACTTGGCACAGAGCCATAGTCTCGATGAACCTAATAGTACTATAGTCTTACCAACATTGTTCTCGGTGTATACCCACTAGTCCCTTAATTGGACATCTGCTGATGCTAAGAGGCATATTACCCGATGCATGAATGTTTTTGTTCCATTTCCCCCTTCTATTTCTCATCGGGAGAGAATTCCATGTACCCAACTCTCACTCGCTAGTTTCATATAGACTCAACTCATCTAATCTAAGCCTCTCAGATCTCTCACTCACGAATTACATTATTCACTCGAGGCCTATACAGCCTCTACGGCTCCATGATTCTTAAGAACTTCTTTTAGCAGGGTACTTATAATGGATTTGACCATAGGAGAATTTGAAACATCATTGTTTGAACATTTTCGCTGCAACGATTCATTTTTGCCAAATCGGTCCATTACAACAGAACGACAATTTTTGGTTCATTCTCACTTCTTCCTCCAAACTTTTGGTGATCCTCTATACTTCACCTAAACGATTTAGCTCAAATTTCTGGTAAATTCTCATTCTCACGCTTTCTTGCTTCATTTACCCTTGAATAATCGCGATATCGTACCTATACGCATTGTTTTGGGGTGTAGTTATTGGGAGCAGTGAGGTGGGTTTTTATATTTGAACTAATGTGGTAGATTCTTGAAGCATGCTCATTAGTTTTATGTTCTTATGTCACTTGAATCATTCCCTACGTACTATAGACTATTTGCATGAGGGTTTTTATGGTAGAAATGGTGGGATTTGGGTATAGTGTTAGTTTGAACTTGTTCGAGCCCCTAAGGCTCGAAGGAGGGGGGATATAGGGTTGAAAATTGGATATGGGGTGTTTACTCCCCTTTACCGTCTATCTGTCAAATTGGAGAAGAGCAAGTTGAAAGAATTCAACCTATATTATTGGGGTCGAAGGTATGATAGGGACGAAGATGTTCATGCAGCGGGTCACTTACAACAGCGGACCATCATGATCTTCATTCGATGTGGCGGACTCGCGGCAGTGATGGATCCCTCCCTTCCCCTCACATAGCGGTCTCCTTAAGAAGAATGCCACCCTACCTCTATTTCCCTTTCCTTGGATATTGTCCTAACATATTATTCTTGTACAAGGTCCTACCATATCTGACAGTAGCAGTAGCCACACTTTTGGCTATATCAAGTTTGTGATCGACTAGTGTCGGTTCGACATAATGAGCAATTGTAAGGGTACATTTGCATAATAGGCTTCATTATGTAGGATGTGGTGAAAAAGAGCGAGTTTATGCTCGGCTCCAGGAGATGGGGTAGGGCCCTCCCGATCAAGGAGCCTATTATCCCAACTAGAATTAGGTAAGGGAGTTCTATGCTAATTTCCCCCACTGTGAGGCAGGATCTACCAAACCCGGGTAGCTTTGTGTTGAGGACAAATTAGCCTCAGCGCCACCTCAATTAATGATGCATTGGTTCTTCCCAATCTTCCCAAGGCCGAGCTAAAAGCTAGGGACATGAACGATAACAACCAGTGGCTTGTGGATACTCACGGTGGTGGGTAGCATAGGGCCTCATCTCGCTAGGGCATTACTCGCACTAGAATTAGGGACACCCACTTTGCTTGAGTCCTGAGGTGGCTTAACTTGTTGTCCCGGAGGATATTCCCATCCACAATGTCACCAACACATGGCCCACTACTCTCGAACTTTGGTGGCAGCCTGTATTCTGGTTGGGTTACTGGTTAATGTGGGGGCACAAATAATAGAGGAGTGAAAGGTATTTCTCGGCCAAAGTATTATTAGCTCCTTTCCTCTCTCATTACTCTGCTCTATAGGCGGGCCAAGGTGCATATGGAGGCCAGGGACGTCATGGTATCATGCGATGTTGCCCTTTGACCTCTTGAGGTGAAAGGTGCCAGCAAGGAAGGAGCAAGACGAAGAGGAAGGTTGCTTTAGAGATGAGGTAGTAAGGGTGGGCCTTCAGACTGCTAGTCCATTCGAGCGATAGAGACGGAGATGCCCGCTATAAGGGAGCTATTGAGAGGTTGCCCAGACCTCCCTGAGGTGACAGCTGTCTAGTGCAACTGCTATGGATCCGCTAGGGAATGCGGGAGCGATAGACTCCTTGACCCGACTCATGTAGAGCTCGAGGAGGGACACGGAGGAAGAGAAAGAAAGCAATGCTCTGGGATAAACTTTTTCCTAATATGGAAGGGGATTAAGAAGATCCTAAGACCCTCTTCCCTTGGATCTGGGAAGCCTCAGGTCGCCAGAAGACAACCCAGAAGTTCTCCTTCCTTAGTGAGTTTGAGGATGAGGTGGGCGTGATCTGCCGGCAGTACTTGGCCAAGAGGCCTCTAGTTAGTCATGGTAAATGCTTGTACCTCCCTCCCCTACTCCTCTTAGTCATATAATTTGGTTGCCCCGTTTGGGGGCTTTGTAAGACAATTTAGCCTTTTTGTGTTTGTTGGTTCTTGGATAACTCATTTTTAGTTCCTATTTCGGTGTAGAGTGCTAGTTTGGCATCCAGAATGACAATGGCCATGTTTTGGTCCCTTTTGTATCATTACTAACGGGTTCTTATTTTTATGTATCTACTTATCTCGCAACTTTAGAACAATTGATAAATTTTCTAGAACATGAGATTAGGTTCTTCCTACTTGAGTTGTCGGCATGGTGGTAGCCCTCTCCTCTATTGGGCCCATTATAATGATCTATTACTTCTTGTAGTGAGTCCACAGCAGCAAGAACTCATCTTCAACTGTGGCGAGAGAAATTGTTAAAGAAGAATAAAGTTTCCAGGCTGCAGTCTCCACGACCCTACAGTTCCTCATGCGTTATTTATTATTGCATACCACTATCATCTCCATTATTACATAAAAATGCGAATCGTGAGATACCGGTGGAATATAGATACCAATTTTATCCATTGAGGTACCAATTGAATTTCTCCAGATACCAATGGGACTTAACCCGAGTAAATGACACACTCGGACCGCACTATAGGAGAGAAATAAAGTTGGAAGTTCCTAGATGTATTGTAGACTTTTTAAAGATTAAGTGTGGACGTCTACATGACTCCACAAAACTTTACTACGACATTTTCTCTTATACTTGTGAGACGGTAACCTAGATGCTTTGATACCAACTTGACATGACCCAAACGGGTGGATCGTGGGGCACCTACATCGACTCTAATTTTATAGGAGAACCCCTTTGAGAATAACATATAAAAATATTTAGCATTCTTATTGAATTACACAAGTCAACAATGTTTTTAAATTTCAATAAAGTCCCTCAAAAACCATGACTCTCCCAAGATCTAGTCTAGATAGATGAAAAGTTCTACCGAAAACAATGACAAATAAAATGACATAGCTTCACCTACGGAAGATACCGAAGCTGATGCTGAGTGTCACCTCGACAACCATGAAGCTACCGTCACACGCACAACCTATACACAAAGATGTAGCAAGATAGTATCGTACAACACATATCACAGAGCGGGCATCATGGGCCGACAAGGACTAGTTCACGTAACAATATATAATTAATATGAAATTGATTAATATTTACTAGTTACAACAAACATACCCAAAAAGTCTAAATCTCGATTAGATCCTGTATTAGTACACAATTATATTTTTGTATGTATACACACGTGTACATGCACTACAATTTAGCTATTGCGATCCGAAGTGAGCCATGAACATACCATTGCAGCAGTAACCCACTTAAATAGTATCTCAATATTACTGACATTTCTCTTCTTCAACTCCCTTTTTTAAGACTATAATCTCATTACCTATTACCTGATCCAAATTTCATTAGTTAAGCCCTTTTGTTAACTCCTATTCCATTCAACTACTCACCTTTGCGATATTTTACACTCTGTTGATTATCTTTTTATTTAGCCATTGTTAACCTTCAGTAACCCATGTCATCATTGTCTCAGCTTTACACCACAAGTGGAACTATTTTCCTGAGTTAAGATCACTGACACGGGCATTATAAACACAAATACCCATTACGGCACCAATACCACAACCTACCAGGCTCAATTATATACAGACTCAACCAAATTTGAGAAGATCACCACAGATTACGTAGCAACAACATCCAATATACATCTATCAACCATTATCAAGTAACACAGGTAAACCATGAACTATAAAAAAATAAATCATACAACTAGAGTAATGTCCACTCAGGAATACGAACATAGTATATATCTGTACTTTTTTGAACTTCTACTCTGATTAATCATATATATTATACCTTACTTCACGTTTGTATCTATCACATCATGTCAAATTATGTCAATATATCATGTATCACATCTGTATATATAGACATGTCAAACATTTGTATATTTGTACACATTTGCCAGAGGAGGGTCTTATTTACTGTCCTTTTAGTCATGACACATGGGGACTCTAGAAATCTATATAGGTATCAGCATGAGCCACCCGCTCTCCCACTCATCCTACTCATCTAAATGCTCACCTCAGCCATATGAGCCACACCATCTTCTCCACAATTACTCGCCTTGTTTTGCTCCTTGGCTGCCTCCTTATCAAGTACTATGCACATACTCAATCACACTCAGCGCACGATGCGGATGCTTACCGAGCTTGAGCCTCTCATCTCTGGGCAATAATGTATTAGCCATTTGTCCTCAACAAATTTCATTAGGCTCTCAATCAATCACCACATAGGATGGATCCACCGGTCCACATCAATTATCACAATTCCTTTTGTAGTTCATAAATAACATTCCTGTAGTTTAATCAATTTAGAATTAAAATTTCAAACAACAATGATCAAATCATTTGTAATATTTTAACATAATTATTGTCGAGGACCATCCAAACACATTAATCCCATCATCGGTGCCAATACATTAGTCCCTGGCCCGTACCCCACGATTTTCGGGTACGGCTAAGCAAGAGTAAAGAGAATTAGTGTTCATCCAAGTAGACATGCACGGGTTGTAAAATACCTATGTAAGATTTATGAAATCCTACATCGTATTCTGCTTTCCATTATTTATTAGTTTACCCTCATGAAATCTCACCACTTAGGGACAATATTCATTATAAAGTCTCTTATATGCAAAACCTCTTTCCCATATCACATTGCTCGCATTAACCTCTCCACGCCAATAAGTGATTATTAACTGCGTTACCTAATCATAGGTCACATAATAAGTAAATTTTCCTTAACTCAATTCTATCAAGATTTCATATTGATACCATCTTTATGCTTAAGAACAATTAATATTATCCCGCAAAGATACCTCGCCTAGATATCTTTTAGTTAAGCTATCATGAAACAATAGTTTGGAACACGATATCTGGACATGATCAACCATCTAACATCGAGCTCCTATCCCTACTTAATAGTTACGACATATCTCTATCCCTACTCTCATTTCTTATTATTTAGGCTGTTCCCCCATCTTTAACAACTATTCAATATGGTTTATACCGGTTTCTTTTAGCAACATAAATCTTGTTTTACTTATCAATAACATATCAATCATACACACATATACGAGTTGCTAATAAAAAGTCTACCGATAAGGTAAGACATAGCCTACCTGGAGCGCCAAGCTATTTTCAAGAAAATGGATTTCCATTTCCTGTAAAGTTAATGTTTCTTGAAGAATTTCTTCACGGGGGCGGTGGAATTTTGCCGTTCTCTAGCTACCTTACTCTTTTTTCCTTCCAGAATAACCAAAATTTATTTGCAAGGCATTTTAATAACTAATCCTTGTTACTATAGGACCTGGGTTTTAAAAGTGAGAAAAAACACGAGTTTCTAGTTTGCTTCTTTCGGCTGCGGCGATGATTGCTCGTTGTAGCGGTCTTGCCATGGCGATGAGGTACCCGCCATGGTGGTCCTATCGTTGAGCCCGTGAAAGGAAAATTTTAATGCCGCCCCTTTATATAAAATATAACCATTACTTCTATCCTTATCAGAGGAAAATAGGCCGGGCCTATAAAAATTTCAAATTCATGCATCAATGTTGTTCGTCTTATAACGTTCGGGCGGGTCATTACACAAGAGAGTCCTAAACGTGCCATAGATTGTAATTACATACATTTTTAGCACTCAATGGTTATCTTTTTAACTTAATTCAAATACATTAGTTTAATTAAAATTTATTTTTAAATTTAAATAGTGTTATTATAAATATATTTGTATTAACCATTGAATGTCTATTTCTTTGAAGAAAGTTATGGTTAGTAACTTTGATACCAAGTTAGTTTTTCACTATAAATAAAAGAATTTCATTCATTATAGATCCTCCTTCAAGAGAAATAAGAATTCTTCTCTCTTTCTCTATAATATTCTTCTTGTTGTTTTATTATTTTATAACACGTTATCAGCATGAATCTTTAATTTCTTGAGATCGTCTCAAACTTCATTTGTCCACAAGGTTAATCTCTAATTTCTTGAGATTGTCTCAAACTTCATTTGTCTGCAAGGTTGTTTTAATCATGATGAACTTTGTGGATAATTTGTAGACCATTCACAAAGTAAATGATACCCTTGGCCATGGCATGTAAGAGACATAAATATGTATCCTTATGAGAGGATTTGCAAAAGAATGACAAGATCCAAAAACTTCCTAGTCAACCTCTGGTAAAGTTTGAGCAGTACGACATATATGTTATGATTGATGAATCTTTTGGGGGAAGATCTTTATATTACTTTGTGGAAGCTCAAAATTCAAAGGATTCTTTGCCTCTTCTTCCTTGTCTTAATGGAGCACGAAGCTCTAGAATTAGAGAAGGACATTTTGTAGTAACCTGATTGATTAAAAGTAGTATGTTACTGTATCATACTTTAAAGAGGTATGCTATTGTATTTAATATTTATATTCTTCTAAATTTATCACCTTACATGAATTATATGTCATTGGTGGGGGTAAGATGATAGATTCAGAATCCTATCACATTGAATGAGTAAAACATCGAGTTAAAGTCACGATATACCATGTTGATAAGATGTTGATTAAGTACCTTTGAATTTTGGCCTCACACCTTTATATTGGTAAGACGTTAGGTTTAAGTCCCAATTTATCATAGTGATGATTTAATGATGACAAAGACAAATAATATATTTTTGATGAAAAGTCATCAAACAGTACCACTTGATATGCTCCATGTATTGAAGTAAATGTGGTAGAAACATGTTAATTCTAAAAGATGACAAAGTAATGTGATTGTATCAATAAATGTGGGTGTGACAAAGGGATAAACTAATAGTCACATTGTGCTATATGTAACTATAAACAAAGAGAACACTATGTGTTCTCAAATGGTCCCTTCAAAGGTGAAGGTAATTTTCAATCGTGACATGATATGAAATATCACTAGGCATGTGATTGTTGTGTGACCTAATTTGATAAAATTTATAAATCCTTCATCAAAAGAAAGAAATACAAAATTGAGATATACTTGACATTCTAAAGTGATTTGGTCGATCATATAAATATGATAAATGTCAAGGCATGATAATGGGCTTATAATAAAAATTTATGAAGCACGAACAAATAATGGTAGTCCATTTTTTGAAAGAGAATGTGAATTGTGATATTAAGGATATACTCTTAACCATGCGAATTAATTTAGCAACACCCCAAAAGTTTCTTAGATCAGACCCAGAGGCTTATAATAGAAAACAGAAGGAAAACAGTACCAGAGCCAAACAACCGAACCTCGGTATGGTTCGTTGTGGGTCCAACAGGTCGTTGGAGGTGCTCGTTGTTTGGTGTCCCGGACGCTAAGAAACTTGTCAGAACCCTGAGGGATACCGTTGTTTGGTTGAACGGAATTAAGAATTATGGTCGTTTGAATATATTAAGAGAATTTTGATGGAATAATAAGGAAAACCAAGCGGTCCGTTGTATGGTACCGTAACTTGGATTGGGTTGTTGTTGGTTTTGCTGTTGTGTTGAAAATTTCTAGCTAAGTTTGAGCCGTTCTAGATATATATAGGTAGACTAGAGCCTAGTGAAATTATGGATACAAGGTTTTAGGATCAATTCCTAGTATGACAAGTGCAATAGATGCATATTAAGTTCATAAGGAACCTACAGCACAAAGTTGAGTTGAGAGCTTTATTCTGGAATTGAGTTTGTACAAGTTCTTACAAGGAGTCAACTTCAAATAAATATATATCCCATATTATAAATTGTTTTGAGTGATCAATATATCAAATCTAATCCCTTTGAGTTTTCTTTCCAACGCATCCGACCTTGCATCAATCATAGTTCGGAGTAAAAAGTTATGACTATTTTTAGTGAGCGTACGAGACTTTGGACGGACCGCGATCTGGTCGTTAGTTGAAAGGACGACCCATTGTTTCTTCCTATGGAATTCAACTTAGAGAAATGGTCCAAAATTAGTCGAACCAATGAGGATTCAATGGTCCATTGGTTGATTCAACTAGTCATTGTTTGGGTTGTTGAATGAGTTCCAGTGAGTGTTTGAAGGCAGGGAGAGCCGGCAATGGCTTGGACCAACGGCCGATTATTTCAAACAACGACCACGTTGTATTGGTCGTTGGTTCTCTCGAAATTTTTCCCAGATCAACAGTCCAGGGGTATTTTGGTAAAATCTTATACTCCTAACTCTTAAATGATATCATTTTGGGGACTTCTAAGGGACGAATTAAAGGAGTTCTCCTAGTCTAACCTCTCGAGTCTTTCTAATCAGCTCGAAATAGATCGATAGCAGACTTAGGAACTCCAGACTCTTTTCTCTCAAGGCTCAGGAACTAGGGTTCCTCTCAAGAGTGCAGAAGTTTCAAGATCTTTAGAAAGATCCTTCAGCCTAGATATGAGGAATTAGCAGGAGATTGTTCTCCTTGCATCCCTTAAAAATATCTCTCTGTTCACTATCGAGTTCTTGAGTTTACAATTTGATGATATTGCTATTGTTCTTTGATTAATTCATGTGGAATCCAATCCTATGTTAATTGTAGCTATTTACCCATCCATTTGTAATAAAATGGTGCTTCTTCACAAATGAATTAGAAATTTATCTAACTCTTGAAAAAGTCAAAAAACTAGAATCACATAAATCAAATTCTCGAAAAATTGCTTGTATATTTCAAGGTCGGGGGGCTCCTATAATAATTGTATGTGTTAGAAACTCAATTATATGTATGTTATTTAGATTCGATCAGAAAGTCTATATACTTTGTATTTCTCAGAAATTGTCGGTTAGTTTGAGTCAAAGTACTAGAATATTCGAGAGTTAGTCAAAATGTCGGGTGATCGGTTTGACTTGAGTCTTTTCACTTTGTGGTGTCGGTGGGTACTCCCGGTTATCAGAATCATATTAAGAATCCAGTTTATTAGTCCATTGGCGGTCATGACATTTTAGATATATAACTTTAGCAACCTCGAGGACCCTAGTTGATTTGTTTTGCTCTTGGAGTAGTTTGACGCTTCTAGGCCAGCAGCTCTGGCGGTCTTAGAGTCCGGTTTCCAAATCCGGTCCTATAAGATGCTCGGGTGCTCGTAGACGGTATCCTTGAGTCGATTATAGTCTTGGGCCTGATATCGAGCTATCCTCTTGGAAATAGTAATAATGGTAGGATTATCCGGTGGAGTAGGACTTAGCACCGAAGGGTCGGGGTTCGGTGCACCAGGTTCCCGCCAAGTACGTTGCCATCGTAGGTTATATTTCTTGCTTTCCATGGCCCAGGACCGTGATCTTACAATCCATTCCTTTATACCCTGACAAGGTATATTGGGTCCTACCAACATGGTGTGTACATCGGACTCCACGTCTAGCTCATGTGGATATATGTCGGTTATAGCCTCTCCCACTAGTAAGTTCAGTTCAATCAGATCGATCGGTGTAGTATCACGCCCCGCCTTGGGGGTATGACTGACACTTAGTGCCCTAGTAGGACCTGGACTGCTAACTGGTGAGCCCTATGCATACGGTGCCTGGCTAGCTCTATTTCGGTTTCTAGGAACAATAGAGCTATATAGCAGTACATGTAAACACAGCCTCCGACCGACTGGGCCTATAGCCACACAATATATACAATAACAGCTAGCAGAAAACATACTCATAACAAGAAACCTTTGAAACCGACAAGGCCATCATCTTGTCTAGTTATACGTAACTCAACACATAGAATCTCCCATGCATACGCATTGGCCAGGCAAGGTCACCACTGCTACTATCCCGGATTATGGCTTTACGGCCAACATAAACAAAACAAACAACTGAACACAATGCACGGCCTCACACACGACCAGCTCAGCTGACCACGGGGAGATAAATAAATACAATGCAAGCCTCTGCCATAGTGCGGTAAATGATCGGGACAGGCCACGACCTACCCATGCGCACAACAAAAAGAAATAAACTACACCTCTGGATATTAAGCTCCGGATGAAACCAAGAGCTGATGACTCTATAGCTGGCTGGAATGCGGGGATCACCTCCTCGTTTATGAGTACCTGCCGGGCAAGTAATGCGAGCGCTACAATGGGCGTTAGTACCCTTTGGTGCGAGTATGCAAAGCAACTGGATACAACTGGATACAACTGAATCTGAGATAACATAACTAGCAATTCTGCATAGCAGGAGATAACTGAATCTGAAGAACTGATGTGAACTGAATCAGGCTTTCTAAGCTGTGATAGGGCGGGGAGCATACACGTAGACGCGACGACTTGCTTTGTCTATTAACTAATATAGCACAAAAAAGTACATATATACTTAAGCAAGAGCCAATACCAACCCCATAAGCCAGATGGCGCCAGCAAGCAAACAATCTAATATATACCCCTACCCGGGTCAAATCAATAAAAATAAGTCCTCACTCATCTGCTAACTACGAGCACCTCTGCCCAGGCCCATGGGTCTACGGCTCGGGCCATAACCTCCGATATAAATAGCTGTATCCGAATCCGAAGGACTCCTGTACTAACCATCTGTAACTGTAACTGAAATCTGTACCTGCTCCACTGGGCGCTAGCGCACAGCAAGGCTTTACGTATAATAATCTTTGATCGGCTGATATGGGAAAGTTTCATCCCATCTTCGTCCAAGCGGGGACGGCATGCCACTCCGCAGGTGACGTAAACCCACACCGCCGATTAGGCGACACGATTACCAACCCAGGGCAGCGAGGACGATCAAAGGGTGCCTCACGACACAACCAAGTCTCAACAAACAATAAGCACATATATAGCAAGCATGTTAAGAACGAAAAATACCATCGAATTCGGTTCTTATTAGATCTCTTTACGTATAAACTAATTCTCATACTACGTATATTGATTCTATAATCTTTATCTAACTGCATGGCCTAATCTGTAGCCAAGATACTATCTGTCTGAATGGCTAATCTGTAGCCAAGATATCATCTGTCCCCGAATGGCTAATGTTGCGCGAGGATACTATCTGTCTATAAGTTTTACTTTACTAACTTATATTCTGAATATTTGTCACATATTATTCTAAACATAGCACTATTTATACTGGGCTATACTGAATCTGGAATGCTAACTTGCCATTTGGCGTATGCTTTACTAACTTTGATTTGAATACGATATAACAACACAAACCGGACTTCTTGAACTTCACAATGCTCAATATTCAACTCAAAGGGAATTCTATTACGGAGTCTACTATGATATACAAGAAGCTAAAGCTACTAACTTGTCGAAGGAACGGCTTTACATACCTTAACCTCGGGTTATCCGACTTATGGACAGATCTGATTGAGTACTCCAGCTATTTCTCCCCATTGCATTCACACACACGTCAATTAGTACTAAATACATCACTAATGCGAAAAGAAGCGTCACTTTCGATATATTTGTAGCCTAAACTTAGGCTTATCGAAAACGGTCAAAAATCTGCTAAAACTTGCTATTTCTCGAAAGTCCAGAAGGGAGAAGTATTCACTTTAAGGCTAGGAGCACATTGACACTAATTTGGAGAAATTCCACTTACCTTAGTCCAGTAGCACGACGATTTATCGGCCGAATTTCGCATAACTAAATACGTAGGAATTCTCCCTGCTGCTAAATACCTCGGTATCTGAGGTTAATTTGGATTTGGACTACGTTTGACGGCGTAATCGAGCAATAATTTAATATCCCCTTCGTACTCTCTCTATTTTTCGTGAGCTTTCTGGAAATTTTCATGTAAATAATGAATTAAAACCGAAGTGGGCCTTTATATACTTGGGCCTGGACAGGCCCAACGTGTCACGGGCGAAGGCCCCATCTCCGTGACACGCTGCCATCGCGGAGGGGCTCTACCCCGGCTCCTTCCGCGATGGTTCGATAGGTTTCTCGTCCGATCTTTTTTCGGGCCTTTTTCTAGCATGTATGGCTTTCAAATACTCTTAACTAACACGCGAATAGGCCATCTATGTGTCGGGAATTTACGGGGTGTAACATTCTCCCCCCCTTAAGAACATTCGTCCTCGAATGTAATCTTCTATCTAGAGGACTTCTCAACTAACTCAACTTGTTTCTAGAAAAATTTCGGCAGAGTTTCCCCTATAATATGGACTATCCCAAAAACCTAAAATACAGAAAAGTCCAATACAGGTACTCCACACAATACTAAGGTATTCACATGACAGATTAAAATCGATCTTCTCATTCATACATATACTGTAAGGCACTGCATAAGATAATAATACTAACATACCTGTCGCCTGACTAGGCTTGGAACAAGTGAGGATATCTGGTTTTCATATCTTCCTCTACCTCCCAAGTCATCTCTTCTCGGTTCCTGTTACGCCACAGTACTT